>JABYQR010000198.1:0-84484 GCA_022592445.1 Cytidiella melzeri | reverse complement strand
AAGATGCAGAACCAGGGAGGGTAAGGGGTACTATATATACTGTGTCTGGGTGGTCTGTGCACCAGTTCCCACACTAGGGACTGGAGTAACTGTGGGACTGGAGTAACAATAGAACAATAAGGAACCCGGGGTAACTGTCAAGGACCTGAGTAACTGTCAAGGACCTGAGTAACTGTCAAGGACCAGGGTACATAGAACAATAGAACTAGAACAATACAACAATAGAACAATAAGACCTGGGGGAATCCCTGGGGAATCCCCATCAATGGAAGAGGAACAATAGAACAATAGCCTAGGTTGATCTGGAACCGCTCCAGACTGAGTCTAGGGTTTGGGTCTGGACTATTGATAAATAAGGCAGGATGTCACGTGACCCAGGTTAGGGTTAGGTCCGGTAACACTCCTAGCCGGAAAATAAGCGCTCTAGATAGGCGCCTAAGGCTGTAAACTTGTGAAAATATTGGAAAAATCCGGTCTCTGTTGGACTATCCATGTCACATGGCAACCATCACATGTCTTGACCCATAACTAGGGCTGTGATTTCATAGCTACCGTCGCTGAGACACTGAGTCACGCTCCAAAACTAAGTACAACCTTAAAGTCAACACAACCAACCACGAAGTGGCAATAGAAGTGTAAAGGTGTGGGAGCGCGGAAGTGTGAAAGTGTGCGAGGTGGTCTTAGAGTCCTAGTTTTACCTGTGCTGTAAAGAGCAACAAGGTTTGTGATATAGGTTTTATGTGAAGGGAGCTAGACGGGCAAACTACCATGCGTATCGCGGGTAAAAGGGCTAGTCGGTGCGGTGAAAGCAAAAGAGTTTTAGCGCGGCTCAAAGAGAACGCGCGGGAGACGTCGCGACTTGTAGTAAATCAG
The DNA here is from genome assembly GCA_022592445.1 of Cytidiella melzeri. Taxonomy (NCBI): domain Eukaryota; kingdom Fungi; phylum Basidiomycota; class Agaricomycetes; order Polyporales; family Irpicaceae; genus Cytidiella; species Cytidiella melzeri. The sequence goes on along the minus strand of JABYQR010000198.1, from coordinate 83,611 downwards.
TGCGCGGAGAGATGCGGATGGTAAAAGCAGGCGCAGTATGAATCTCAAACACAAAATGTGATTGCTGGTGAAGATGAAAGTAGTCGCTGTAAGACGCGGGCGCAGTGAAAGTGAACGCAGTAAACTCGACGCAGTGAAGGTGAAACGCAGACGCAATAACGCAGTAAAATAACGCAGTTAAGAAGCAAACACAGTATAACGAAACCAAAAGGAACTGTAAGGGAAAGACAAACTAATGGAACACGAGTCGCAGCGTAAGGAAATATGAGGCTGCAGTCAATTTGACTCGATAGACTGCGCGCGGGGGCGGTAGTGTAGAACAACACCTCCCGAGCGGCGATGCGTATTGCAAGCAAATGCGTGGCCAACAACGACGTTGGTAGAGCTTGTAAGATTGAACTGTACTAGTTTGCACTTGTGGTCCTTGCCTTCAAAGTCTGGTGACAGCCAACAATCTGGATGCGGTGCGCGCAGGCGATCGCAGTCGAGCGGGACAAAAGGTCCTGAGCGCAAGGGAATTGGGTGGTCGCTCTGAGTGTCGCAATAGGAGCAGTTATCAAGCGAGTTGTCAGGAACACAACCAAACTCTATGAAGAGCGAGGAAGTGACGACAGGGGTGGAGGAACGACGAGCGAACTCGCGTGGACGATAACGACAGGGAAGATGATGATGATGAAGGAGAAACGACGACAAGGGAGCAGCTAATGATGAGCTAAAGACCAGGTTATATTAGTACTGTGAAGGATTAGGTACAAGGTGGACGTCACCTAAAGACCAGGAGGTAGAATCTGAGGTCTTTAGGGAGCTACAGGGTGGGTTTATATACATCTCAGACAAGGACCCCTGGTACTGGGTCTGTACTCCTAACACTGCCGTGGGAACGTATGGTGTGCTATGGTATGATGTTCTACAATGTTCCACAATGTTCCAGCACCTTCTATGATCATGTGACTGGTCTGTCACATGTACTTGATTACATGCAGGCGCCATGTGTTGTTGATAAGATAAGATAAGGAAAATGGCTATCAATAAGATAAGATAAGGAAAAATAAGAGAAAAGAAAAGGAAAAAGTATGCATGTTTGTGACATTACCCCCCTCCTAAAGGCCTTTTCTCCGGAAGGCAGGAGTTGAGTCTTTTCCATCTTCCCACAAGGATACACGTCGTAGAGTTTCTGAAGGTAGTTTCTCAAAATTCTTGTTGATTGGTCAGAAGTTCATTGCCAAGAATAGAGATGCAGCGATTGGTCGTGGAGCTTCTGGGTGTCGTCTGTGGAAATCCTTTACAGCTTCATCGGCATGAGTGACGTTGGTTGCTGGTTCCCAGGAATTTTCTGATTCTGGGTATCCTTTCCACTTAACACAGTACTGAAACTTCTTCTTTCACCCAAAGATCCTTGAATCAAGAATCTGTTCTACCTCGTACTCCTCTTCTTTGTCTACCACAATTGGCTCAGGTTTAGGAAATTCCCGATTAGGGACCAAACTTGCCGTCTTGGCTGGTTGCAACCTATCCACATGGAACACCGGGTGGCGCTTGTCCCGAATGGTGAGTTTAACCCGGTAATTCAAATCCCCAATCTTTTCTAAGATCTCATAGGGACCATCTTGTTTTGGTGCTAGCTTTGCCACCGGCTGTTCCTTTGGATGTTTTTCACGTTCCACGTAAACTTTGTCACCAATTTTAAACTGTGGAGCTTTTGCAACTCCATGATCGTAGAACCGTTTCATGTGTTCTGCCGTAAGTTGTAGCGCAGCTTTAGCATCTTCTTGGGCTTCTCGTAATGCTCGAAGACGTTCGTCTGCTGCGGGAACATTGGACACTGGGTTCAAAGGCACCTGGAATTCCGGTAGATACCCATAGATCAGTTCGAAGGGGCCTTCCCGGTGGACGAGTGTACTCGGCTATTAAGCGCAAACTCCGCAATCGGTAACCAATCTACCCAGTCATCCTGTCTGAAGGAGCAGAACACTTGGAGATACTGTTCTATCTCTTGGTTCATACGTTGGTTTTACCATCTGTCTGGGGATGATATGCAGTAGACATGGACAACTTTACTCCGAGTGCATCGTAGATAGCACGGAGAAACTTGGATGCAAACACTGATCCGCGGTCTGAGATCATCTGGCGAGGTACACCATGAAGTCGGAACACATTTGCAATATAATCCTGCACGTGTTGGGAGTTTTCATGTTTTCCGTGATGGATAACAATGCACCTGCGCTGTTGTTCGATCAACTGCAACCGTGATGGAATCGTATCCTTTACATGGTGGTAGTTTGACAATGAAGTCCGTGGTGACGCTTTCCCATGGAGCATTGGGCGGCTCTAGCGGATTGAGTGGACCGCGTGGTGGAGCGGGGTATGTCTTCGTTCTTTGACAGGTGTCACATGTGTCTACATAGTCATTGACAAAGCGTGTCATGCTGGGCCACCAGTAGTTCCGAGATAGCAGTTCCAGTGTCTTGTACCTGCCTGGATGTCCGGCGGCGGGTAAGTCATGATGTCTCCAAACCAGTTCCTTTCGGATTTTGTCATCTTTAGAGACATACGTTTCCCCGGAACAATAACAGTCCGTTCTCCACGTTCCACTCTTTGAGTCCCGGCTAAGAAGACGAGGTCCGAGTTTCTTGACTTTGGCAAGTGCTTCTGCCACCTCAGTCTCTTGCAGAGAACATTCACAGATACGTTTGAACAGGTCTCTGTCTGATTGTATGCTAGCTTGCCCCCGTTGAGAAGCAGCAGCTTGGAAGACCTCTGGTCCTAAGACTATTTGTGATAAGTTATCTTCTTGTCCTTGACCTCGTGTTGGCCTAGCCTGGACATGAATCCGACTTTCCCATTGATTTTCCGGGCTTCGGATGATTTCAAAGTTAAAGTGTGAGAGGAACAACGACCAACGTGCTTGACGGCGCGTCAAGTTACGAGCTGTCTTCCAGTACTCGAGGTCTTGTGGTCAGAGAAGATAGGAAATTTCTCTGGTAGCCCTTCCAAGTAATGACGCCAGTCTTCAAGGGCTCGTACAATTGCCATGAGTTCTCAGTCGTAGATCTCATAGTTCCGTTCAGTCTCAGTCATGCCTTCAGGCCAACAGGCTGCTGGATGCCACGCGCCGTCTTTGGCTTGTTGCTCCAATACCCCTCCCATTGCATATCCAGATGCATCTGTTTAAAAGTGTGGGTCTATCAAAACTCCACATTGCCAACACCGGCGCTTCCACGAATTGTCGGTGGAGTTCATCAAACGCTGACTGCTCTTCAGGACCCCATTTCCAAGGAGCCTTGCCTGTGAGACGGTCTAGGGGCTTACATATCTTTCCGAAGTCTTTGATGAACCTCCGGTAGAAGTTTGCAAACCCACGGAATCGGCGGATATTGGAGACATTCTGCGGTACAGGCCATTCAGCCACTGCTTTTACTTTGACAGGGTCTATGTGTAACTGGTTATGACCAATGATGACACCAAGGTATTCCGTCTCCGACCTTTCAAACTCGCATTTCTCAGGTTTCAAAAACAGGTCATGTTGCCTGAGTCGTCCCAGAACTTCGTGTACCACCTGCGGTGTTCGATATCTCCTTGGAGTAGATGAGGATATCATCCAGGTAGACGGTGACATTGCCTTCAGCAATGAGGTCAGCAAAGATGCATTCATCATGTTTTGGAACGTGGCCGGGAATTGGTAAGGCCAAAGAACATAACTGTGGGTTCAAACAGTCCTCGGTTGGTGACAAATGCGGCTTTGTGTTTGTTGCCTTCTTTGATGCGGACATTATTGTATCCCCACCTGACATCCAGCTTAGTGAAGAACTTAGTGCCTCTAGCCTATCCATGAGTTCAGAGATTAACGGTAGTGGATATTGGTTCTTAATGGTGACTTCGTTCAACTTTCGATAGTCTTGAACTGGACGCAACTTTCCGTCCTTTTCTTGACAAAGAAGAAAGGTGATGCCATTGGAGACTTTGACGGTCAATGTACCCTTTTTCTAGGTTCTCCTGGATAAACTTGTCAAGTTCCTCTTGCTCGGGATGCGACAGCGGGTAAACCTTTGCATGGAATCTTTTGCTTCCTGAATCAACTCAATTGCATGGTTGTATGACTTGTGTTCTGGAAGTTGTTGAGATTCCGTCTCGGAGAAGATATGAGCATGTTGACGATATTGTTCAGGTACCATTTCCTCAAATGTTTTGACTGGTTTAACCCGGTTCTCGACCTCAGCTAATTCACTAGAGTAGGTGTATCCTGCTAGAGTGAACAAGTGTTCGCCTTCCTGTACTATAGGTGTTGGACATGTGTGTAAAAGCGTCGGGGAGTTCCTTTTCCACCGAGCTGAGTAGTGGCCTGCGCCTGTAACTTCGGCAATTTGGCTATTTCCAAACTTCCTGAACCTTCTGTGGTCTCCTCGAGGTCTTCTTCGGCCTCCTCCGTATCCACCAGCAAGTACAGAAGTTGTTCCACAACATTCCGTAATCCTGGGGTCCTCTTCTTCCATTTAGGCTCAGCTGTTCTCTTAGCTGCAACCTCCTTTTCTTCCTCAACCCGTTTTCTAGGTTTACACGCATCAGGACATCCATCCATCCTGATGATGCCTTTGTACCAATCAATGGTGGGGTTATGGTAACTCAACCAATCGATTCCTATGATTACATCTTCTGGCCTGATGTCAGTAACCGTAAAGAGAGTCCTTTCCTTGTGGTCCCCTATCCTCATATTGAGAATGGCGACTTCATTAATAGCCCCGTCTCAATTTGGGGTTCCATCTATGTTGTACACCAGAATTGGTTGTTTCAACTTCTGTGTCCTGATACAATGCTCTCAAACAAACCATTTATGAATGAATAGTGTCAAGGCTCCACTATCAATCATTGCTGCGACTTCTTTAGATCTCCGCACTCCTGAAACTGTGATGGGTACGTGAAAATGTTCTGATTCAGAACCAGTCTCTAAAACATCAGACGCGAGTGCGGAAATTCTATTGTTACATGGTATACGTGGGACGCATGCTTGCGCAGCTCGAATCACGGCCCGAATCAAAAACCCTCCTCAAGTCTCTTCTTGAGGTCAGCATTCTCTGCCTTCAACTTTTCCAGCTCTCCAAGTATTGTGTTAAGGGTTACTTCTAATACCCCTGACGGAATCGGCTCTCCTGTTGCCTCCGGTTTCTTCCCTTTGGCTTTAGAGGTCGAGGCCTCTGCATTGGTAGCTGCTACACGTGGTCCACAAGGAGGTAGACGAGGGACTGCGGGCTTATTACACATGCGTGCAATATGACTGGGATCCATGGTAAGTTCCTGGTAGTTATGACACCGCCGCCCCTGCTGCATTTTGAAGGCATCAACTTCCATGGGAACTGGGCCATTCGAGGCTTGGGGAACCAGGGTAAACCTGGGCTGGGACTGGGTAGGTCTTGACATGGTCAACAAGGGAACAGACGGAATTTTCTTCTCCGTTGTTTCTCTGATGCGGGCATACGCAGCCGCCATTTTCAGAGACCTGTCAATCCAACCTTGGTAACTGGCTGGGGGTGCTTCAGCCGTTGCAAGCCGTCCGTAGATGTATTCAGGGAGTCCATTTATGAACCGGATCTTCTTGTCTTTGTTGCTCAACCCGTTGATGCAACCCACGTATGACTCGAAGTCAGTGATGTATGTGCCGACATCCCGCGCATTCTTTTCCTTCTTCTCAGCTCCACAGAGCTTCTCCAGTTCACGAATGGCAGTATCCTCGGGCGTTGCATTGCCGAAGTACTTTTTGAGTTCAGCCTTGAATTTGGCCTATGTGTCAAGATTGCCTGGCAAATCACCGTTGTTGTCAGCCATGTGGTCGGTGACTGTTATTGCCCATTGTGCAGCTTTCTCTGACAACCAATAGATGGCTGATAGAACCTTGGTTTTTTCTTCGGTGATGCCAGCAGTCACCCAGTAAGCTTCACACTGCGACAAGAATTGCCCCAAGTCACGGCCGTGTTTGCCCTTGTACCTATCGGGCTTGGAGTCGTTATTGTTGACCGTGACTTGCGGTCTTGGCATGGCTTGCGCAACTGCAGCTACAATGGCTGCAATCAAGGCGGGATCAACTGCGGGTGTTGTCATTATGATGGGAGTGGGGGAAAAGGTTTGAATTGGTAGAGTTTCTGGTATAACCTTGGGGATGACAGGAGCAGTGATGGGGTCAGGAATAATGGGGGTAGCAAATGTGACGTCTGGTGAAACCGGTGAGATTTCCGGTACAACTAAACTGGTATCAACTTCAACTTCTTCAGGAACTCCGACAGTCAATGGAATTTGACTTTTATCACAGGGTGCGTAACCGGAGTATCGTTGTCCTTCTCTGAAATGACGAGATACTACAAACTTTTGACTTCAATTTGAACACAGCTGCTGTTTGCAGACTTTGATATACGTGTAATCCTCTCCGTTATTGTGACAGTCCAGACAATTGTCGGGATCAAAGACGTGGAAGAGATTATCGCACTCAATGATTGCTATCTACTACAAAGGGAGTTTCTCAAAGTATCCTCCGTCTGCTACAAATGCAACTCAACTCGTGACCTCTGTCAACCTCTTGCGCAGTTGTGTGAAGTTGATTTGTCCTACTGACTGCAGGCCCCAATTCAGTGTTTTGAGCTGGGCAGGCGTGCGAGTGGAGAGTACTTCCTCCATATGCTGTGTGAGGTACAGAAGTTTGTTGTTGAGTAGCAGGACTGATTTGACCTGTGAGTCGTTGCGGTCACGGGTAAGTTCAATCAGAATCTTGAGGCGTCTGGTAGTGGCCTCGATCTTTGGCTTGAGGATGCTGACTTGGTCCTTGATGGAGAACTTATGGAAGTTGAGTGTCACCGGTTTCTGCGCGTCCGGTCGAGGTGGTGCAGGTGCCCGGGAGATGCAATCCTTGAGAGACGGTTTCTCAATACGGTCGGCGAGGGTTTGCGTATGTTTGGTGCGTGTACGTTCCTTGATAGACTCGTTGTCTCGAGCAAACTTTTTGTGGTCAAAGTGTGGGAGTCTAGTACCGAGAGGGTGGTAGTGAGGACGGTGTGAGACGTACGAGACGATGGTTTCAAGGTTCTTCGCTGTGTAGAGATGGGGACAACCTTGTTTGCGCAGTTCTTGTCGAGCCTCGAAGAAAGACTCGGGTACGTTACAACAGATGCGTATGTCTTTCGGCACTACAACCACAACGTGAGAAGGAAGATCAAGGGTCCGAGCCAATACAACGTACTGGTAAACCGAGGGGACTAAACTTTTAAAAACATTGTGAAAGGAATTGTGCGGTTGCGCGACGTCCAGGCAAGCGTACGGAGATTCTACCTAATGTCAGGAACACAGCCAAACTCTATGAAGAGCAAGGAAGTGACGACGGGGGTGGAGAAACGTCGAGCGAACTCGCGTGGACGATGACGACAGGGCAGATGATGATGATGAAGGAGAAACAACAACAAGGGAGCAGCTAACGATGAGCTAAAGACCAGGTTATATTAGTACTGTAAAGGACTAGGTACAAGGTGGACGTCACCTAAAGACCAGGAGGTAGAATCTGAGGTCTTTAGGGAGCTACAGGGTGGGTTTATATACATCTCAGACAAGGACCCCTGGTACTGGGTCTGTACTTCTAACACTGCCATGGGAACGTATGGTGTGCTATGGTGCGATGTTCTACAATGTTCCACAATGTTCCAGCACCTTCTATGATTATGTGACTGGTCTGTCACATGTACTTGATCACATGCAGGCACCATGTGTCATTGATAAGATAAGATAAGGAAAATGGCTATCGATAAGATAAGATAAGGAAAAATAAGAGAAAAGAAAAGGGAAAAATATGCATGTTCGTGATACTCTATTCCTAGAGGATTTGTAAAGGGGCCCACACACAGGCACAAGACCTAGAAGAAAGGGGAAAGAAACCTCCAGCACATCCAGAGATGTGAGGGAGTAGGGGCAGTCTTGTCCAACTGTAACAGTTAAGGTTACACCCACCAGATAGTTGTTAAAGTTCAGGGGGAGATAATGAGATAGAGAGTGAGGTGTTGGTGAGAGTGAGTACTGGGGAGTACAGAGTAGTCCTTGATCAACAGAGTGGATAAGACTGAGGGGATATGCCCTCAGGACTGCCTCTATATATACATGAAGGGAAAGACCCCAGGTACTACCCTAAGACCTCTAATACCTACGTGAGTAAGCGAAGTAATCTACCTTACTAAGCATGCCCTATGCCCTAGTGGTGCCACTTCAATAATCAACCAATAGCAATTGCCCCCATGACCTGACCCCATAACCCAGTCCCAAGGCTAGACTTGTTCTAGCTAGTTCTAAGACAAGGCTAGACTTTTCCTAAAGGTTCTAAGAACTATGACATCATCTACTAGAATGTTCTACACTATGACATCATAGTTCCAGCATGTTCTACAAGGTTCCAGAGAGTTATATCATGTGATACACATATAAGAAAAGGAGCGCATCATTGCATCAGAGACAGAGGGCACATCAGCGCATCAATTGATAGGTACTGAGAATAAGCACCAGATTAAGCGCTGGATAAGTGCCTGATAAGCATTTAAATATTCCCAATAATACCATTACCTGGTAAGGCAAGTCTTGTAGAAACATTGGAAATCTGTGACAGCCGCTACTGTATCAAAGCAACACATCGATGTACGGCAGCTTATCAACAATCTTGTCAGCTACTCCTGTGGTCAAGGAAGGCTCAAGGCTGTGGGAATACACTCCCAGACATTCGCGGCCATGCTCTGTACGCTGCGAGATACGGGCCTGCGTCGTGAACAGGTACGCATGGATGAGTTCCAACTTGAAGCTTGAAGACTGAGAGTCGGGAGCGCGCGGTATTCGTTGATCGGCTATTGCCGAGGAAGTGCATGACTATTTCCAGAAGGGAATGTGGAACACAAACGTTTGAACTTCAGCTTCAACCACCACCGCGATTCACCAACCACGACTTTTTCTTCCCAATCCCTTGTCTTGTGTCTTCGTCCTTTCAGCTGTGACTCAATCTACTGCATTGAAAAGCTTGGTCTACATGCAAGAGCTGGCGAGGTCGAACAGTTCTGCCAGTGACAACAGTCAGGTTGAATGTCATGTTGGTCGACCAGGAAAGCTACCAGAAGATCCGGATCTCCCTCGGCTTCAAGCTTCTAAAGCTATGGCTCAGCCTTGCGACGATGCTTGCGCTTTGGGGCAGGCAAGCTCTGCTACTTGTACAACGCAGCTGGATCATGTCGACACCCTCGTCCGCAGTGAAGTCATTTACGAGACCTCACCCCCTCAACGTCCCGAACCTTCCGAATCGTACTACCGAGAACGCCTCGCGCACGCACGAAGACATGATTCCACCAGCTCTGGGGCCTATGACCCATCGCACTCTGATCCATCCACAGACAAGTCCTACGCCGCTCGGTACCTCGCCGGCCTCGTCCCCTACCCATCTCTACCTACAGTCGGCTTGGTCGCTTCTTCAGGCGGGAGCTTTGTCGACGTGCTTGGACATTCTGCCTCTCATGACTTCTTTCCCTCGATGAGCATTGGAGACTTACGCTCGGCTCCTGCGTTACTCCCCGAAGTTCCTCCACAGTAACTCAAGCCGACGCTCTTCTACGTCTACCAGCAACAACAGGTCTTTTGCGTCTCGGAACAACAAACGGATTGGATCATCACTCGTCGCAAGAATGAAAACTGTCGAATTGGAGCTTGTCCTCGCTCGTATCGACTTTCAGTTCCTTTTACACACTTTGACTCTCATGCATCACCTCTACCTCGTCGACGTCCTCGAGTTTGCCTTCTTTCTTAAATACGGCCCGCCATTGGAGATTCTAAGTACTCAAGATCTATCCTCGGTCCCTACTTACGGTCCGGAGATCATCAGCAGTAATATCGACTGCCGGACTTCCGGGCTACACTACACTTGCAAGTTTTTCTGTATCATCTCTGCGCATCAATACTGTACACAATGTATACACGTTGTGAGTCGACTTGTAAACCCAACAGCATCACGCGCTGACCCCGTTCCGCGGTTCCTCCGAATAGCAGTCAGAATCGACGCCGTCCATCGTCTCTTCCACTTGCAGTGGTATCACTCCGAATTTCGTCCCACTAGCACCAGTCCATTCCTCGTCTTTCTGTACTTTTCGAAGGTCTACTGAAAGAATTCATGTGTTACATTTCCCCCCGCCCAACAAGTAATACGACCTGGAGACTTCAGGTCCTCGATAGCCTAGTAGTGCTGCGCGAAGAGACATGCCTCAGGCTATTACAATAGCTTGCTTCCGTCACCCCGCTCTTCAAAGAGGATTATCAGGGTCAAGCAAAGTCCGCAAAGCGTAATCCGTTTCTCAGTCCACAACTCTACGATACTCTCTATCCCCGAGTATACTTGTTAACTGCCCTGACATAAGAATGAGTTGATAGCATTGCATCACAATGAGCTAGACAGAGATATAAGAAGACAGCGGTTCACAGCATAGCAAGCGAGAGAGGTAAGGTAAAGGGGAGTGAAGGTATGCGCAAGAGAGAGAGAGAGAGACAGAGCTCAAGGACCGGAGACAGTGTAAGACCATAACGAAGCGAGCAAGCCAAAAAAAAAAAAAAAGAAAAAACTTGGTTCATGGCAAGCCGCCTACAGGATTGTACATTGTACAAGCTACAACACACCACGGATGACAAGATAGGAAAAAGAAAGAATGCATAACGTACACTGGGTTCGATACACTCGAGTCGTCCGAAGTTTTCCTCTGACCTAGAGGACCTGGGAGAAGGGCGGACATACAACCGTCTTGCGTCTCGCACGATGCGCGAGGGATGGAGAATAGGGCAGGGTGGGAGCGTGGGTGGATGGAGTGCGCCAAGCTCGCGAGATAATAGTGGTAGGAGGGGGGATCGTGCGTGTATGCGTATGCGTGTGTGTGTATGTGTGTAAGCGTCTCGCGCAGCAGCAGCCGATCCACACGAATCGGCCAAAGGGGGTCCCCACCCGCCCAAACTCCTCTGTTGTCCTCACCTAACCTAGTCTTTGACGATGCCCTTATCCCTGTACCATGCCTCCAGCCACAATTTTGCCTCCTTGTACTCGACCTGGACTCGCTTGATGCATCCGGCGATCTTCTCGAGAGCCACTTTCTGAGACAGCGCGGCGTTCTTGTCCTCGTCCCAGCACTGTCCGTAATGTTGGATCTTCTCACATGTGGCTTGTACCCGTGCGACTCCCAGTGCGGCGGAGGATCCTTTGAGGTAGTGGCCCAAGCTCGACAAGGCACTCAAGCTCTCCTCATCACTGCAAAAACAAAATCCGAGAACACAACGCGGAAGCATTCAGATCCTCACACAAAGAACAGTTGCAAGCAGGGAAAAGGGGAGTGTTTACGCACAGCTTCTCCTGCATATCCGTAAACGCCTGCTCCGCCTGCTCAAAATACTGCCACACCATCTCTGAGGAAAACTCCATGTCGTCGTCCTCGTCCAGCTCAAGGATCTGCTCAAACGTGTCCATGGCAACCACCGGCAAGTCCGACTGCTCCTCCGGGTGGGAAGACGAGGCAGCCACGGAGGTTTTCGACTGCGGAGAAGAGAGAGAGAGAGAGGCGGTTGGTTAAAGCGAGCTCAAACCCCCGAGACGGAGCGATCGCTTAGAGATCGGAGGGAGTGTGTACACACCTTGTCATCTACAGGCTTTATGGGCTCTGGCGACGGAGAGCGCACCTTGACTGCTGCTACTGCTGCTCCCGCCCCCTGCCTAGATAGTTGTGACGACACGAGGCCGTCCGTGCTCCTGCCGTTGGCAGGCAGTGCGTTCGCTGATGGTACTTTTGCTCTGGGTGCGTCTGGGAGCACTTGGGGTCGTGGGGAAGAGAGACGGGACATGATACTGGTCGAGGATGGATGGATGGAAGTGAAGGTTGTCCCGTTCGACTGGATTTATGAGCCCTGCTGATGATTATCTCTGCCTGCCTGAAAAGGAAAGTCAATCCGTCATGGCTCCAGCTCGCTCCCGCCAGCTCAGTCTGGAGCTATGAACAATCCAGATGTTTTTTCTTTTCTTTCTCAGTTGCTTGTCCTCGACGTTTCAAACTCTCATGTTATTCCAGACAAGACATATCCGACATGTTCGACAGCGACATGGCGGATGAAATGTTCTGACACTGGAAGTCGATGGTGGCGTCAAGCTTATGTAAGCGGATCGCAACACCCATTCGTGCGACTCTTGTTCCCGTACGGCCACCGCACTCTCTCATTCTCTACACTCGCGTTCATTCAGGCCGGCCAAAGCAGGCTCGTCAAGCAGGTCGCAATTCAAAGTCGCGCTTCCACGGCTGTCGCCAGGCTCAGTGCCGTCGCAGTGCCGCCACCATCCTGCTTTTGCCATCTGCAAACTCCAACGGCAGCGGCAGGCTTGCCCCGCGCTCTTGGACCTTGTTAACGGCATACATGTGGATCCAATGTGCTGGGTCTTTCATGTAGACGGGATGCTGAGCAAGACTTTTGTTCCGGTGTACGATGCCCTCGGGGAACTGCCAACCTTTCCGTTTGGATGGGATCTTCTACCGTGAGACGTGACATGATTGAGTTTTTGCTGACAAGCCTTGGCTTCTCTCACAGTATCAATGGAAGCGAATTCGCGTCTCCCATCACCTGCTCTACACTGCGACATCACTTCCAAGTTCCGCTGCGCCCACTCAGGCTGTTTCGTGGTGCACCTTTCAACGCCACTCTATCCATCCCGAAGCAGCACCCTTGATCCGACGCCGGGACAGTCTACCAAACTCTTGACATCCACATTTTACTCTTTACAGATCTGAGACATGTGTCAAAGCTGATACTGTCGTGGGACTAGCGTTGCAAATGGACAGATGTTGCAAAACAGCCTCCAGGCTTGTCCTTGCTTGTATTTCTGTGCCGGTAAAGTTTCCCATGTGTGCAACTAGGTAGTATATATGTATATATCCTCTCTGTAGAATCTCTCAGAACGGGATGTGACCTACTGAGCATTACTGGTGTGTTTATGTGCAGTTGAAGTCACTCTTATAAACATTGATCTTTCAAGATCCCAAAGATCCTGGTGTGGGGTAAGCATAACATGCAGAAGAATATCACTTACATATGTCTCCTACTAAACTAAACTCTCTGATTGTTGATATTGTCTAGCAGGAAAAACAACAGATATGTGTGACTGACTGGGCTGCTAGAGTGACAGCAGTTTGGCTGTGGCTATTGTGGATGGCCTGACTAGCCCTTAGTTTTTGCATTTTACCTCTAGTTTTTACCTTTGAAACCAGGTTGAAATCTGGTTGAAACTCAGTTGCAACCCTCTCTGCACAAACCACTTGCAAGTCTTTAAAGTGCCTGTATCACATGGCTTAGATGCTCTACATGGTCACATTACCTGCTGCTACGTCACACTGGCACGCGGCTCAGCTTATGTAAGACCACATGGCTCAGCCCATAGCTAGGGTTTGACGTCATAGATACTGTTCACATAGACTCCTATTGTTCTTTTGCTATTGTTCTCTTTTGTTCGACTATATTAATTAGACACTTAATGTACCAGCGCCGTAGTTACTGTATATATGACTTACTCTGATCAATGCAACGATATGCACTTTTGATCCCCAACTCCCACTGTGTGATCCCTCTCACTCTTGCTCTCTCAACGCTTTCCTCTACTTGCATAGCCTTTTAACTGGTTATGAGCCCCGGATAAGCTCTTTACCTCACTTATACTACTCTCTGCACTCACTCTCCACCAGTTGATGAGCTCTGATCCCACTGATCGGTCTCAACTTTGTTGTTCTACGTGCGAACAACACCAAACCGACTTCTACCGAGGTACTACTACCTCCAGGCCTTCCACTCGCCCTCCTCGTACTCACAGGAGAACCCCTGTCATCACTCCTACTCCAACTCCTCCTCCTGCTCCTACTCCTCCTCAACAACATCCAATGTCCTCCGCTTCTCGCGCTGTTACCCCAGGTCCTACACCTTCTGACCACACCACAAACATTCCTACTACCTCTGCCGTCGTTGACCAATCCACTGCCCGCATCACGGCATCACGACAAGTATCAGCACCCCCCTCTGATTGTCGTCGCACTCCATTCAACACACTCTGCGACGACTTCGCTCGCCGTCACCCCAATAAGCCATCGTCAGATGATAGTGACGATGCTATGGACGATGATGAGGCGCACGAAAGGCGAAGGGGCAAACTGCCCAGAGCCCATCGCGCACCTTCCCCCTCGCCATCTGGCCCTACTGACTCCGCGTGAGCAGTGTCATCCCTCCTTTCTGTGCCTCCAAAGCACGATGTGGAGTATACTATGTTGCTGAGCAACGTCCACAAAGCCTTCGCAGACGTTGGCAAACTCACAGGTCCTGATACCTGGCCAATGTGGAAGTTCCGCGTCAATACTGCAATGTCGACCATTGTCGACTTCTACAGCTACAGGGGTGGTCTGACCATTCCTCAAGAGGTCCAACAGGCCGTCTTCAACCTCCTGGCGGGACACATTGCAGACTCTGTGATGGCGAACTATCTCAACAAGACTGCGCCTCACAGACTGATGGAGAAACTTTCCGAAAGTTTTGAGCCGACTTCTACTATGTCGGACGCAAACAAAATTTTCCAACTCTTCTCCATCCACCGTCCTGTCCACGAAATGGACAAACTACTCGACGACGCGCACAACTTGTACTCAAAGATTCTCTCCAAAGGGATTGAGTTTCCTCAGCACATCTTTTACTCCGCCCTCGTTGGCATCATTCCCCCCGCCTATGCGCATACTTGCACTAGCTACGAGGCTGGTGTGCATTCCCGTACTCCTGCAGGTGAGAAGTATGACTACAACCCCATCTCTCTGAGCGTTGAGCTTTGCCACAACTTCCATAGCTGGCGACTCGCTTATCCACTTGACCGCTCTCAGTCCAAGGGTTTGTCAACTCTTGTCCCTCGCGATAGGCCCGCTGGTAGTTCTTCTGCTGCGTTGCCAGCAGTCAAAAAACGTGTTAAACGTCTGGCAAAAGCCACTTCCTGCGCTTGTGCGGCTGCCGCTCCTTACTCTAAGGAGAAGTCCGTCCGTGACACTTCGAAGATGAAGTGTTACAACTGCAACGAGACAGGCCACACGACGTCTACTTGCCCTTCGCCCTACACAGAGAAGTCCAAGGAGGCAATAAAGAGGAAGGGTATCACTCGGAAGTCCGTCGCTGCTGGTGCCAAGGGCAAAGCTGCCACTGCCACCGCTGTTGTCACTACTCCCGCTGTCGCTGGTCTGTCGACAACTACTCCTCGTCGCAAGCAGAGCGCGTGGGTGTCGGCTCTCTCTGAGTCCGACGTCACTATGCACGTAAGTACTTCGCTTACTACTACTTTTCCTACTCTACTTCCGCTGTATGCGACTTCGTCAACAGATGAGTTGATACACATTCTTGATACTGGCGCGACTTTACACTGTACGCCGTATCAAGACTTACTTTTCAATGTCCACTCCGTACCAACTATCGTACTGACTGTTGCCAACTCAGAACAACTAGTTTTCAAACTTGCTGGTGACATGGTACTCGAGGTGGAACAGGAAAGTGGTAAGCTTACTGAACTATTGCTGAAGAATGTCTACTTCAACTCAACTCTACCTTTTACTTTAATCATCGTTGGAAAACTGGACTCTGATTATTGTTTTACTTTCTATAACAATCTTTGTACTATATACAACTCAAACTTGACTTGTGTGGCTGTTGTTAGAAAATCAAACGATTTATACACACTATCATCAACTCAAGTGACTTCTTTAGCAAGCGTGCATAGAACTGGCATTACTTTATCTGAACTTCATAAAAAACTCGATCATCTCAGTTACTTCATGATCAAGAAACTACTTCAAACTTCGTCAATCATTACTGATCATATAACTGACCATACTGAAACTCCGTGCGAGGATTGTTTACTTAACAATATCCATCGCAATACCGTACCGAAACTTTGTTCTTCATCGTTAGCTGAAGCTTTCGGATATCACTTTCATATCGACATCTTTGGGCCTCTACCCACAGCATTGATTACTGGTAAACATAAATACTGGTTGACTATCGTCGACAATGCTACTAGATGGTTAGTACTTGCACCACTAGTTACTAAAGATGACGCCTATACTCAGTGGGTCATTTTCTCTACTGAAATTTTGACACAATATGGTATTTGTGTCAAGATACTTCAAGCCGATAATGACGGTGTCTTTACCAGTAAAGCTATGACTGCTTACTTGAAAACTCAAGGAACTATACTACGTCTTACTGTACATGATACTCCTCAGCAAAACAGTGTTGCTGAGCGTGTAGATCAAACTATTATGAACTTGATTCGAGTAAACCTGCTACTGCATCTTTACCAAATTGACTATGGTGGTACACTGCATTATACGCGATGTATGTGTACAATCGTTCTCCTCGCACTATACTTAACTACAAAACTCCTTACTTTAAGCGATATGGCACAGATGCTAACCTTGATGGACTTCAAGTCTTTGGTCAGCCGTGCATCGTATACGACAAATATCGCACAAATAAACTAGCATCTAAGGGTAAAAGGGGAGTCTGGATAGGCTTCGCTGAACACTCTAAAGGTCACTACGTTTACTTTGGACAATGTGTCGGGGTTGAACGTAACTTGCAATTTGTTGACTCTACAATACAAATTGAAGGGGAGAAAGAACCAAATGTCGAAAAACTTACTACAGAAAAAAAACTTGAACTTGAGGACAACCCTCACATAGAACCAATGGAAATCGACGAGCCTGACCCTACTGGTCCAAGGCGTTCCAACAGAACTCCTCAACTATCGCGTAAAGCTCGTGGTCTAAACTACAACGAAGTAGACACTAACATTGCTTTCTACTTAACTGAGTTTAACGCTTACTATGCTGAGGACGTCGGTGACCCTGTCACTTTCAAAGATGTACTTAATCACCCTCTCAAAGACGATTGGTACAAGTCTATGAAACTTGAGGTTGATACACTAGAACAACTTGGCACTTGGGAATACGGTATCCTGCCACCAAATGCCAACATTACTGGTTCTTGCTTCGTCTACAAGCCCAAGTACGAACATGGCAAAGTTACTAAACTCAAGTCAAGACTTGTTGCGCAAGGATACTCTCAGCGTGATGGTATTGATTACTATGCAAATGACTTATTCGCTCCAGTCGCGCGCATGAGTTCTATGCGACTCATACTTACACTTGCAGCTTCACTACACTTCGAGATTAACCAACTTGATGTTAAGTCCGCTTACTTATACAATAAAATTAACGATGATGAAGATCTTTACCTTTGTCCACCGCCAGGCAACTTACTGCCCAACTTGCCTAAGGGCTGGGTACTTAAACTATGCAAAACTATCTATGGCCTTAAACAAGCCGGATGTCGCTGGTACAAGGTACTATGCGATATACTTTTCCAACTTGGACTCAAGCGTTCAGACTACGATAACGCTGTCTTCTACCTTTACAGGGGAGACAAACTAATACTTATACTTGCTGTTCATGTCGACGATATTACTCTCTGTACTATTACTTCTGTCGTCGTTGAACAATTTGAGATAGCACTTAGACAACATGTTGTGGTAACAAATGGTGGTACTATCCACTGGATGCTTGGCATGGAGATCAATTACGACAAAGCCTCTGGTGTTATCAAGCTTTGTCAACACGATTATATCCAAACTATACTTAAACAAAACAAATTTGACCACAATAATACACGCCGTACCCTATGATACACGAGCACAACTTAGCCCCCCATGACTCGAAAGAACCTTGTCAGGATGCTGACGCTATTAAACAATACATGTCTTTAGTCGGTGGTTTACAATACGTCGCTGACTGTACTCGACCAGACGTTGCATACTGCACTGGTCAACTTGCTGGATACTTGGCTGACCCTTCTAAGGAGCAATTCACTGCAGCTAAACAGTGTTACCTATACTTGAAGGGAACGTGTGATTACTGGCTTGTCCTAGGAAACCAAGCAACTACTACTAATACTTCACTTGTCGGATACGCTGATTCTGACGGTATGACTACATACGGCAATAAACCAATAATGGGCTACACCTTCACATACAATGACTTGCTTATCTCTTGGTCAAGTAAGCGCGGTTCACTTGTAACACTATCGGTCACCGAAGCCGAATTATATGCCTTAGCGCATGCGTCAACTGAGGCTATATATCTAAAAGCACTCATTGATGAACTACTGAACTTTACTATGGATCCTGTCAAAATGTATACTGACAGTGCATCAACTATTGCCATTGTTAGCTCACCTGACGAGCAACATTTGCAACAAACTAAACACTTCAAAATTTGTAAGAATTTCATCAGCAATTGTGTACTCAAGAAGTATATAACTATTCATCATATATCTTCTAACGATCAACGTGCTGATACACTTACTAAAGCACTACCTCTCAAAAAACTCAAGCACTTCAATGAACTACTTCATATTCGTGCTTGAAGGGGAGTGTTCGACTATATTAATTAGACACTTAACATACGAGCGCCGTAGTTACCGTATATATGACTTACTCTGATCAATGCAACGATACGCACTTTTGATCCCCAACTCCCACCTTGTGATCCCTCTCAGTCTTGCTCTCTCAACACTTTCCTCTACTTTCATAGCCTTCTAACAAAACGTTGACTCGTCATGGAACCAGTAAACAACTCGCAAATTGTGTGGCAGGGGAGTATCACCAGGGATAGGAACTACTGTGCCACCCGGATTGAAGTGAAGAACATCGGGATCAAGATCAGCGAGGGCAGGGAGGAAAACTTTGTTTCGGTACGTCACAACATCTTCTTGCTCATGTCCATCAGCAAACTGTCCATGGGGGCTCTTCATCCAGCGATAGTCAAGACAACGCATCCAGGTCTGCACCGTTGACAGACAAACAGCTCTCGTGAGTCCATGATTTGCTTGAACATTTGCTCTGGCAGTGAAGTCGACAATGTCTTGCACACGGACAAGTTTCCCAATGCTTTGCAGGTGGTCCAGAACCTCAATTGCTAGGTCGGGTTTTTGATCGAGGAGGCACGCGTTCCAATAGCCGTTGACCAATCCGCTGTACGGGAGTGCCTGACGATTCTTCATGAACGCTCTCGTCCACTCGCGGAGTCGTCTTGCCATGTAAGTGCTTGCCTCTGTGTCGTGCATAGTGTTTACTGATGCAGAGATCCAGCTCATTGTCCCATGGACATACTTGTACAAGAACATCCGCATCTGTCCCAGCCGCCTCCACAATCTCTTGTCACCTCGGAAAGTCAAATGCCCGCATCCAGATTTCCGACGGGGCTGCAGGATGTTCTTGACATCCATCCATGCAGCTCAAGCTTCAGCAACAGATGGAGGGGGCTTGAACTGTGCATCAGAGTCGTTGCGCAAAGCCAAGCTTGACCGCGTCCCTGGTGTCACGGTTGGTTCAAGATCCAATGAAGCCTCAGGAACAGATGTGAGTGTCTCAATTTGCATGGGCTCATGGTATGTCGTGCTGACGGTCTCTGGTGCCCAGGTCGGCTGGCAGATTTTATCAAACATTGTTGACATCTGTGTTCTAAGACACGCAGCTTGCTCTAGGCTTGCTTCAACTGTCGTTGCGGAGATGTACAGACCACTGTCATCGCGCGCAGTGCCCTGGGACACGCATGTGAGTCATACATGTCTCATCTACATCATAATATGAGACTCACTTTATTCTCTTTGTTATTCTCATTGAGGGCCGCTTGCCTCGGCTGCTTCGAAGGCTGAGCATGCTTGCCAAGGTTGCTAATGGCGGCATGTTTTCTCTTCGACATTCTTGCCATAGCAGTAGCCTCTCTGCCAGTCGTGAAGGTGCAGGTCCCTCTATAATATTCGCGCACTGTTTTGGTCAGCTCCCCATCGGAAAACATTCATCTATTCTGCAGTCCCGAATAACGTCTCTTAGCGCTCGTTCTCTGCGGTGTTTTTGGATGTTACTCCCTTACGACTACCGTCTCCAAAAATTTGTAACCCAACAATTCTAGCAAACATCTTTGTGTATAGTTCTCCGGTTTTATATTGTTTCTATATGGCTCCATGAGCCAGTAATTAATTTTACAATTGTGGCCCCCCGCCAAAATGGACGCAAGCGCCGTCACACCTGTCATGTGATGTAGCGGGGAGCCTATCTTAACACAGAACTGATAAAATTTGAGAAGAGCAAGATCCTGCCGCGCAACGGCGGCCCTTTCGAGTCAACTCTTAGGGAGAACAGTGACTGGCGCGTATTAATGTCGCGTACAGTACAATTTCTATGTTTTGCTTTCAAAGTACACCAATCGCTAATTACAAGGATTATCTTCGATCGGTACAAGCGAGACAACGTTATACATCTTGGTGCTTCCGATATTTCTTCAAATCTCTTTCAGCGAGTATCGTATGGGAAGTGTCTATGATGGGTTCAGAGGGAACCGACAAAGCGTTCCTCCTCTACCAGGAGCGAGTGCCACCTTTTAGAGAGCACCATCCTTCTGAGCAGCAAAGACCAAGAGATCGCAGACACGACGAGAGTAGCCCCACTCATTGTCGTACCAGGAGATGAGCTTGACAAAGTTGCCGTTCAGGGCGATGCCGGCGTCGGCGTCGAAGATCGAGGAGTTCGGGTTGCCAGTAAAGTCAGTCGAGACGACCTTCTCGTCGGTGTAGCCAATGACACCCTTGTGGGTGGTCTCGGACGCCTCCTTGACGGCAGCCTTGATTTCATCGTAAGTAGCGCTCTTCTCAAGACGGACGACGAGGTCGACGACGGAAACGTCCAGCGTGGGTACACGGAATGCAAGACCGCTATGAGACAGAGAGTTAGCGTCAATGCAAAGCTAACACGATAATTGTGAACACATACGTGAGCTTGCCGTTGAGTGCAGGGATAACCTTTCCGACAGCCTTGGCAGCACCAGTGGAAGAGGGGATGATGTTGTTGTTTACGGAACGACCACCACGCCAGTCCTTGTTCGACGGGCCGTCGACGGTCTTTTGGGTGGCGGTGGCGGCGTGGACAGTGGTCATCAAGCCTTCAACGATACCGAACTTGTCGTTGATAACCTTGGCGAGGGGAGCAAGGCAGTTGGTGGTGCAAGAAGCATTCGAGATCTAAAGAACAGGATGAAGTCACTATCTAACCCTTGAAGATCGAGACAATTATGCTTACGACGGTGTATTTGGAATCGTAGGAGTCGAGGTTGACACCGACGACGAACATCGGGGCATCGGCAGAGGGAGCAGAGATGACAACCTTCTTGGCACCGCCCTTCAAGTGAGCAGAGGCCCTGAAAGAAACCTCGGTCAGATAGCCAGGTCCCAAAGTGGTTGAGATCGCATGATCAACTCACTTGTCAACGGTGGTGAAGACACCAGTAGACTCGACAATGTACTCAGCACCGACGGAGCCCCAGGGGATGTTGGACGGATCCTTTTCGGCGTAGACGTTAATGGGCTTGCCGTCAACATAGAGCTTGCCATCCTTGGCCTCGACGGTACCCTTGAAGCGGCCGTGCACGGAATCGTACTTGAACATGTAAACCTTTCAAACCGCGTCGATTTAGCATCGCCAAGGAACGGGGTGCGCTAGAGGGATGGAAATAGAGCGCACCATGTAATCAAGGGCAATGAACGGGCTGCAAGGAAGGTATCGGAGTTAAAACGAGCCATAAATAGCCGATCAGATATACTACGCACTCGTTGACCGCGACGACATCGATGTCGCCATGCTCGAGAGCGTTACGGAGCACGATACGGCCGATACGACCTGCGCAGAGACGTTCAGAGTTGGCTCTTTCGTAGAGTGTAGCAGTTTGAACACGTACCGAAACTGTGAATATTGTTTTTCTCATGATCAGTAACTTCTCTCTCCTGTCGATGACCCGGTCCCTGCTTACCCGTTGATACCGACTTTGACCTAGCGAAATTGGAAGATCGGATTAGCATACATGTCCAACTTGTTCGACAGAGACGAAGCCAACTCACTGTCATGTTGTGTGTGTAGGAGGATGTTGGGGGTGTTGGGGAGAGAAGTGGAGAGCGCGACCGTGGTCTATTTATCTGTTTTCATCATCGATATCTAAGATCAGGATTACCTTCTTCAGGAGTTATCCCCAAGTTATGGGTTATTTACGTCCCGTGCCGAGAAAATCTAGAGCTCGAACTTGCCACACTCTTCGAGTCTGGAACCAGCAGGGAGTTTGCTTTTTTTCGATATGTGGACGAGGGACGCTCTCGGTCGCGCTCGGCTTGCGTCTCGACAGCCAATCGTATGCAGTATTCAGCGGTTGGTCGATACATGAGTAATCTCTGACAAACGTGCTCAGCTGCGCCATCACAGCCTGCTACCTGAACAGCCCTCAGCCTCAAGTAATGGCGCAGCAACAGCAACGTGGACAAGTCAAAGTGGCGAGCAGGGAGACCTGTCGGGTACTCGGGAGGTAGTGTCATATCGATGACCCACAGTCATGAAACTGCATCCATAGACAAGCAACGCAGATCGCGAGCTGCGTCCAGACAGCGACTCTGGGCTTGCGAAATCCACCGGTACCAGTGAACGTCGACACCGTGCGCATTCTTCATTGGCCAAGTTGCCCATGAGCGACAATACATCGATTGCACGACACCGAACATTATCAGGTCTTATAGCTACAAAGATTATAGATACAACAGGAGTGATCCCACTGGTATTATGGCGCAACGGCGATAGGCGTTTAGACGGCAGTTTCACTCGAATTCGTGACAGGCGAGTGCACGGAAGTGGGACGAGAGTGGCCACCTTCGTGCGTCTCAGTGTACTCCGACTCGGAGCTGCCATGAGAGTACCGTGAGCCCGGCTTTGGTGCGTATGGAGGCACAGACTCTTCGGGTTGTCGGACAACGTAGCCTGCGCAGCACACGGTTAGTCACTGAGCTCGAGCGAGGAAGTAGCGGGAATGACCAACCTTGACTGGCAGCAGTCATCTCCGCCTTACGCCCAAAGCCCAATCCTTGTTTCTGGCTCGACAGGCTTCCCGACCTCCATGTACCCGCGTCCTTTTCGTTGTAGGAGCCGCCAGTGAACGTCGCCTGATGTTGAGGGAACGCAATGTTATATGCGGGCATTTTGCCCGTGGTAGGCAACGCTTCCTGGTCGCCGTTCCTCCACTGCTTGATGCTCCTCCTAGACTTTGCGTGCTCCCTGAAGATGAGACCGAGTAGGATGTTCAGACATCCTACAGAGAATACGAAGAAGGCGGAGACGAGAGGGAACTCGGCGACGTGGTGAGAGAGTACAGCTGCTCCAAGGAGGCACTGGATCACTCCGAGGGCTCCGAGACCAAAGGATGGACCGAGGACGGGGAAGTACGCATCGAAGAATTTGTCTGGCCACGAGAGTTCGGAGAGGATGCAGACGATGGCTTGGACGACGACTAACAGAGTGTTGAGGACGGACCAGAAGGCGCCTGCTGGTTGGTTGGGGACGGTGCTGCCTCTGAGTGCAGATAATTATGAATTTTGAAAACTTGAACGCGTAAAAGGAAACGTACTCGATGTAGTCCGTGTCGACCTGTATCGAGTTCGTGGCAGAGTCATCCGACTTGCCTTCCGCAATAAAACGGTTGACGGCCTTGATGTCGTCGGCCATTGTCACGACGTTGCTCGTAAACAGTAATATGAGGGCTATTATGCTAATAAAGCGCACAACATTCAAAAAGATGAAGAGATCTAAGGGTTCTTTGAGGTGAGCTGTGTATATATCCCGAAAGAAATTTGCACGTACATCCTCGTGCGTTGACCATCTTGTTGAATGACTTGAGAGGCTTGAGGGATCGTGATCTGTGCTATGGAGTGGAAGACGAGTGAGAGCAGTGGGTGCCGGCACCAAGTGAGTGTGAGCGTGGGTGTAGTAAGTGAGTGAGACAGAGAGCGTGTGTTCGTGCAGACGTCTAGAGAAACCACGAGAAAAGCAAGAGGTAGAGAGAAAGAGCGTCAAGCTCTATCAGACACAAGCAAGGCAAGGCCGCCGCAAGGGAACAGGCACAACTGAGGTTGGGAGATGAAGACGGCGTTGACCATCGCGCGGTGGCCTTATGTACCGGTTTTTTCTTTGTTGATTTTCTGCCATCGTCTCATGTATAATTTCTCACACGACGCGACGTCGTCGAGGGACCATTGTCAAAGGTTTGAGAGAACAAAAAGCGAGGACGGAAGAGGACAATGGTCGTCGTTGGTGTCCAAAGCTGCAAGCCCAAATAAACACAAAGTCGACTGCCGAGTGATAGACGCCTAGTACACGTGACCCCATATTGTCTTCATTGAAGGAGTGCGTGGTATTTATGTAGTTTTCGTTGTGGTTAACTGACAGAGTAGATCAGTAGAATTTGGCTACAATCACCGAGAGGCTGTACAGAAGGAAACGTCCATTTTTGAAGAGTACGCTAAGTTATTACAGCATGGTTCAAACTTCAGACGCCCAATTTGTGCAACAATATCAGTCGCTGGCAAGGCCGCCACTGACTTGTTGGCCAGGGAAAAGTTTAGAGAGCTGAGCAAGTCTACATCTCGAGTGACTTCATAGACCTTGAGTGCGAGCTTGCACCTGTTGCTAAAGGACATGTCTTGCACATATCCGGATTCGGCGTCTCTGCCTATACAGGCCAATGGCACCGCCGACAAACCTGAGTAACTCGCTCATCAGGACCCCATCCTCCCGCTTGCTCGTCCTGCTAGTCCCCCTTCACATCTCGTGCCACAGCGTGGTTATTGACCGAGTGCTGAAAGGAGCCAACCGCGAATCCATCATACCTGTTCTGAAACTCGCACGCGACTCTCACTAGACCCAAAGCGGCGCAGGTCTGTTTTGTGACGACACGATAACGACTCTCGAAACCTTGGACATGTCCAAACGATTCTCCAGCTCAAGACGAAGTTATGGCGGGTCTATGCATCATGAGAGGCGGGTCTCCAAGTACAGAGTCTCCGACGAGGAACTCATGAAGTGCGCCCACCTATATTTATCCCTCTGATTTGGGCTAACGACTATGAATTGTGCGCAGCTACGTATTTAGGGTAGCGTACGTGCTTCTATCGCTATGAATGCTCGACGATCGAGTAAGCTAAGTGCTCTGTGCAGTCTCTTGAGTTATCAGATGCAGCCGAAGATTGAGCCACAACAAGCCCAGCCAGAGACACCTCGAGAACAGCGAGACTACTCTTCAAGACTGTCAGGTGCTATATCAGGATCTATCGTATCTCTGGGAGATGTATTCAAGGATTATCGGGACGGGACGAAGGCGGTGAGGTTTCCCAAGGATCTGCTAAAGGTGTTGGAGCAGAAGCTGCAGGATATCGCTATGGGCAAGGATCCAGCGTACGTTTTTGTTGCTATTCAGGTCATCCAACATCGATTGCACAGCGTGCGAAGAGTGTGCACAGACAAAGGTGGTGCGGACAATGCTTGAGGCCATGGTCTGGCGTCCGGTCACCGAGCCTTCTGCGCTCCGTTCGATGTTCATCTTCGCGCAGGGTCTGCACCACTAGTGAATCTGCGCACATCTCTTCAAACGCAAGATATCGATATTAGGTGTGCTGCTGAATCCTTAGCTCTCCATCTCATCCACTCCACGCAGATATTCCGACCAGCTCATACGGAGAACGATGGCCGTGTTCTACGGGCAAGTCAAGGAGGAGCACTTCCGGAAGCAAATGAAAGAGAACAGGAAAATCGAGGAAATGATCCTAATGTTCGCCACAAACGCCACGAACGTTCTAAGGAAAGAGCCGACACTGGCAGGCGACGGCTGGAAGGTGGAGTTGAATAACCACATCGCAAAGTTCATCAAGCTGCTGCGGGACTGCTTGAGGAATGTCAGTCATGTACCAGCTGAGCTCACGGCCAGGCTCGACACCTATGCCGCGAAGTTGGCACCATCATCAAGTCCAGTCACATCGTACAGCGATTCTGGCTACGACTCTTCGTCTACGCGGGATTCGATATCGTCAACCAAGCGGATCAGCACAAGTGTCCACGATATGCCGTTGGTTCTTACTGCTTCCAAGTTGTTCAAGCTACCCATTGAGCAGGTGCAGCGGGAGGTTGACGAGCTCAGGAAGTACTGTCACGAGAAAGCTGCGCTGCAGGATCTCAAGGTAAGCATCCATAATGCCATATACGTGCAAAATGTCTGAACCGGGTCGTGCAGATGTGTCTAAAGAACATTAACGCTGGTGCTTCATTCCCTGGGCGCCGTGAAGACTTCGGAAACGATGCAGCATGGCAACACTGGCGTGTTCTCGAGACGTCGCACTTGTCACAGCTCATGGTCGTGATGGTTCAGTTCAATCCAGAGCTCGCAAAATCGACTCCACCCGACGCTTTGCCATCTTCACAAGCGACAAGTGATCGACCAGGGTCCATATACTCCAACCGTGAATCTTACTACCAGCCACAACGCCACTCCTCTACTGGAAGCCGGAATTCCTATCACCCTAGCCTGTCTAGTCCTTTTCCTTCGAACGATCCCGAGGCAGCAGGCGTCGAAGTCGGAGACGACGATGACGTTCCTGTTGGCAACAACTTTACGTTCATCCCGCCTAACCCACGCAAGTATTACAAGCGTCTTCTCGAATGCTGCATTTCTGCGGATCTGGAGGCGATGCTAAGTGACACGGTAGGGGACGACGACGAAGTCTCGCTAGGCATCTTGACTCCTGCGCACATTGAGCTCATCAACGAATGTGCGCTGCGATGGAGGATTGGACAGCCGTACCGAGCAGCGTGCTTCCTTGAAATCGTGAAGAGCTTCTACGAACGTAATGAGGTTCCCTTGGAGTGCATCCCGGAGGCCTTGCAGACTTTGTCCAAAGTTATGCATGAGATCGAACTGGACAAGTGGCCCATACAAGACGTGAGCCCGTTGACTAAATTTTCTTACCTACGCGGCCATTGACCAGTTGTTGGTTCCCCTAGCACGACTATTTGTGTCAGATATACGGAAGCCTGTTCAACATATTCTTGTCCTGTCTTTACCACGCCATGGACAACCTGCCGAACGTCAAACCCGCGGATATTGAGCCTTACATCCAAGTGCTGGAGATCGTACGAGACAGCGGACTACTGGAGCGTTTCGATGTTGATATCACTGCGAGGATGACGGATGTGCAGGAACAGATCCGGTCGGTATCTGGACGGTGGTACGACGAGAAGAAGCGGGATCTATATTCAGCTCCTGGAGTGAATAAAGCCCTCCCCCTCCTCTTACTCACTGACGAGATGGAGAAGTCGGCGAAACTTTTGGACAAGCGGTTTCCAGAACCTGTGCTTGGGTACGTGCGCTATATTGACCGTAGCGGGGATCTCACACTCAAATCAACAGACACCTGGACGTTGTCACCCTTTTCGTTGAGATTGTCGTTCCATTGTATTTGCAAGACTTGGATGGCTCGAGCAAACGCCTATTTGAATCCTCGAGAAATGGCCCACCTCCAGACATACCGATACAGGATATCTTCTCGCTCTACCGTCGATCGAAGACGATTCTTGGAATGTACAAGGCGTTCTGTCCTCAGTATGGGTTTACTTATGCCAAAACCTTTGCAGTTACTGACCATCATTGTCTTAGGGGCGACGCGGACTTCGACTTGTCAGGATTCTTTGAGCCATATGTTCAACAATGGCTTATTGACACCGACAACAAGACTAAGCAGTGGGTGCAAGCGGTAAGCGAACCCACATAGTCCCTCGAGTGTCAGTTCTCACTGGCAGTTAGGCAATTGCAGCAGACAAAGTTCGTTTTTGATACATCCCTCGATGCGCATCATCTCATGTGTTCACAGTTCCAAGCGGAGGGTGCAGAGGGATACAGCTCTTCTGTGATTGATCTGTTCGACTCTCTGCGAAGTCCAGTCGGCTTCCTACAGGACCTGGAGTGGACAGACGAGCATAAAGAAGCGGAATTCTTTACTAGCTTATCGAAGGTACGTACGAGTAATCCCTGAGGTTGAGCACTTGGAGCTGACCTCCAATGCCATCAGACAATTAGTAAGGCTGTCGAATTCTACTGCCGTAGCGTGGAGGAACTATTCATGGCGGAGATGTTTCCCCGTCCCACTGACTATCTCCAGCCCCAGAAATCGTCGGCGTGGTTGGAAAAGGCGAAGCAGCTCGCTAACACCACGGAGAAGAAACTAGAGCCGTTCACTTTCCAGCCCGAATCCTGTGTGAAACTGAACAATATCGAGTCGGCACGCCGCTCTCTGGACAGCATGTACGCTCAGATACAAGCGGATAGGAAAGCCGAGATTATGGCCAGTATATCACCTTCCACTGCAAACGAGCCACCAAAGGCGCAGCGATTCTTGTTCACTGTCAAGATCTGTATTGCTGAGGGCCTCGTAGCGTCGGACAACAGCCCCTCATCGAAGCTTGACACATTCGTAACTTTGAGCGACGAACAGGGGAACCGACTCTCAAAAACCCGAACCATCTACGAGTCGCTCTCTCCTCGCTGTATGTATTCATCAAAGAATGTTTTGGGGATTTGACTGACATGCGATACAGGGGACGAGACCTTCGATATCTCGGTTGAAAAGCCGCTGTGGCTCATGGTCAGCATCCGTGATCGCTCATTGATAGGCAAACATGACACCGTCGGGCGTGCTTACATCTGTCTCGATCCCCGTCGATACGGCGACTTTTTGACTCACGATCTCTGGCTAGACCTAGACGACGGTCACGGCCGAATTCTGTTGCGAATCAGCATGGAGGGCGAGAAAGACGATCCGCAGTTCTACTTTGGCAGGGCCTTCAGGTCTCTCAAGCGAGCTGAGAGCGACATGGTCCGAGTCTTTGTCGACAAGGTAAAATCATGTGGCAGTGCATTGTTACCAGTCGATGTCACTAATATGTCATCAGATCTCGCCCTTCGTGCGTCAGAACGTGTCGAGGACCGTGCTTAAAACGCTGGTCAGGTCAGGCACCTTGAGCATCGACTACAACAAGGCTCTTGGTGGTGTTCAAGCGCTGTATCGTTCAGCCTTGGGCACAAACAACTCTGAAGTACAGATCCCCCTTCCGTCCTCCGAAAAGCCTCGGATACGTCCTGAAGAGTTATCGGACGTGGAGATCGAAGCTGCCATTACCCCTGTTTTCGATTTCTTCGATGCCAATTTCCCAACCCTGAACACATACCTCAGTGACTCAACAAAGGACACAGTGATGATCAAGGTCTGGAAGGAGATACTCAATGTCATAGAAGGGCTGTTGGTACCTCCGTTGTCAGAAGTATCCAGTGACATGAAGCCTCTGTCGGACAAAGAGGTGGATATTGTCTTTAAATGGCTCAAGGTGCGTACCATGAGTTCCTGCTGGAATTTGCTGCTCAAATACACACACTGCTCAGTTCCTCAGAGATTACTTCTATGCTGGCGGAGAGGGACCTGTACCCTTGGAGGCGCTGCAAAACCAGAAGTATCGAGACATTTTGTCCATCCGGTTATACTATGACTGGCATACGTACGTACCCCATCTCTATGTGAATTCTGCCAGGCATTGATGATCCGTTCGTAGGGATGCACTCATGGAGGAAGGTGTGCGCATGATGCAACAGACTTTACGGGCTTCTCCCTCGGTGAAGAAGCGGGCGAAGAGTGTTTACTCCCAACGAAACTTGGGTACCATCAAGGATCGAAAAAGAGAAAAACAACAAGAGAAGGAAGTCTCCAGTGGAGAGACAATCCTGCGCATCCTCAGAATGCGGTGTGTTTGCATGTGTGTTCCTATAGTGCGACGGAGATCTGACTTCAATGGGCCAGACCTGGCACGTCTGATTTCATTCAGCAACAGCTGCATACTATCAACAGTCTGCAAGCGGAACGCGAGGCGCAAGCACGTGAAACACAACAACGCAGGCTGCAGCGACCTCGTCAGCAACAGCAGCAGTCAGCATTACCTCCTGTACCACCAGTCCCTACAATACCTGCAGTGCCTCCCTTACCACCGGCTTCTCGCTGACATATTGAACCGAGCAGTCGAGAATCATCCTACTACACTTCGCCCTGCAACTGTTCTCCTTCCACGTGTTGTCTGAATCTGTGATACCTGCAGGTCATTTTACTGCGCTGGCCCGTGCCTATGTGCGAGGCTTGGATCGTTTTCTCCCTTTGCTGTTTCGGACTTCTGTATCTAATCTTCACGCAAGATCGTAGCGCTAATTATATACCACATCGACTTGTTTTAGCCGTAGAGATGTAAGCAATGATACATTGGTACACGAATGTTATCGAGTTTACCGGCGTGCTCGCTTGGCACGAACTTGCGGGAATGCCAGTGGAACTTTGAGCGTCGCGCGTTTCGTGTTCGCTGCGGTGTCGGGAAGCCCGAGCCGCTTGAGGTCCAGAGCGGTCAATGTCTCGATTTTGCAGCCTGAATGGCCTTAAGAACAGGAAAACAAAAAAGGATAGAATCCATACCAAGTGACTTGAACAAAGGGTTCACTCTGCGTTCGAATGTCAGAATACGCGCAGGTGGGCATAAATATTTGCACTGACTTCGTTACTGCCATACTTAAGTCCTTCGCGAGTAAAGTTGTATCCGTAGCATAGTCGTCCACGCGGAGGCACAGGGCAAACATATATGCCAAGAGCATTGTCTCTGTTTGAGGTGTGATTCGTGCTCTACATGAGGTCCGACGTGAGATACGTCTGTGCGGATAGCGAGAGAACGCACTCGTTCTTGTCTTTCGACGTTTCAGTGAAGCGAGACAGCAGGCCATCTAGCACTAAACTTGGTACATTCTTCAAGCGATCTTGCAGTGCTTGCTTGTCGTTTACTATCCGCGCTGCATTTTTGAACGCGAAGAGTGCTGATATGTATATGAGGATCTTCCTACCGGAAACGAATTCAGCATCCCAGAGAAGATACAAAATAGTAGTCCGTACACAGTGGTCTTGTTTGGTTTTGGCGTACTGTACAATAGGTTCAGATGCTGGTTGACCCAATTAGACCGCGTATAAGGTAGCATTGCCACGCGCTCATATTGCGACCCTGCAGCCTTCAACGGAGTGACTGAGAGCGCATTGAATTCGGCTTCCGGAACGATGTCGTGCAGCTTGTACACGTCGTCTGGGCGCATCGCGTTCTCGTCGTACCGCGGAATTAATCTGCTTGAATCTGCTGCAGCTTTAGCTTCCTCTGATCATGAGGTTAGTAGGCTTGCCACGAAAGAGAGTTGTGTAGTGTACCTAGAGTTGGTAAGCTCTCCGTGTTTTCCTGTATTCGTTCCTGCAAGTGGGCTGCAACCCCTCGCATGGCATCCACATCCACCCTGTTACGCTCCTGTGTGCGAATGGCGGACTGTGCCTTTTTCGTTCCGAACGTCTCTCCCAACTTATTCCGTAGCTTCATTCGCTCCTCTGTCGAGACTTCGATTGGCTTGAGGTTTTTGAGAGCTTTTACTTGCTGCGTGAGGATGTGCAGGGGTGCCGCACGAATAGTGGTGGTCTTCGTGCGTTTGTTGTATATGCCTACATAGTAGCTGCAAGTCGAATGAGCGTTGTGACCGTTTGAACGGTGTTCAGAGCATACCTGCATCCGGCGGTTGCGTTCAGACCCTCTTCGGACGACGCAAATTCCATGGTTGCTGTCTCTCCTACCAGCAGGGTATCTCGGGAAGATGACGCATTCTTGCCATCCTCTCTGAGATATAGCTTGAAGGGTGTCGTTGGAGGAGGTTGCAATGCAGGAAAGCTAGCTGGACTTGGAGGAATTAGGCATACGGCAGGGACAGGTGTGAGCCTACACACCAAGAACAGGGCCGACAGTCTTTCCAGTCGTCGGAGCAACCTTGAGAGTCACTTGGCCAGCATCATCCTCAACCGTTCTCTTGCGTTTCTTGGAAAAAGACGACATAGTCAGAAGTCAACGATCACAGCCACTTCCGAACCGCCAAGCAGCAAAAGAAAATACAGCAGTCCACGGGCGCTTGTCATGCTATGGGCTCTCCCTCAAATTCTTTCGTCAAAACCACAAACTGCGGCCACTACGAGAGTAAAGCTGCTTTATTTATCTAGGTATGTTTTGAACTAGCTCTTCGGCTAGGAAACGAGCTGAGCTATCGTGGTATAGCTTAGTTTTTTTGTGGCTTTAATTTGCTGCACTACCACAGCGCCTCACTGTGAGGCCTCCCTTGGGGGCGTGACAATTACTCTTGCTTCCTTGACACCGTTCCACACACCGTTGGCCACCATCTCCTATGTCCGAGACTGTGACACTTGTCAACATGGAGCGTAAACAATCAACTATGTCTGTCGACCCAACGGCAGAGGTGAAGGAGCCCGACGCTGTCATGCTGTTGGAGGACAATAGTGCGGTCCTGAAGAACGAAGTTGTACCTCTCAAGCTTGAGAACATATGGGAGGACCTAGAGGTTGGCAAAGAGCAGCTACAGGCTGCTATGTTAGAGCCGTCGTCTTCACGTAGTACATCAGTCAACGAGAAACCGTCGCCTTCACCGTCGCCTGAAGAGACCCCACGCACGTCAGCAACACCCCCCGCAACATCGAAGCCGAAAGCAAAGGCGGGAAAGCCACAAGCACAGCTTATTGGTGACTTGCCTCGTGCTGAAGATGCTGCAATGCAAACATTCGTCGAGATTCCGGATAACCACTACCAGTACAGCACGTTGGGTCGGTCGAGAGAGGGAGGAGAGAGTATGACGTGCGATTGCCAGTATGAGCACGGTCAGTACTTTGACTTTCAGGAGCTGTTTACGGAGTCTGAATGAGCGACGTTACTGACTTTCATGTCTTCAACGGTTGTTTGGGGTGGCTTAGGCGTCGACGATCCTGACGAAGCCTGCGGACACGACTCCGACTGCATCAACAGACTCACACAGGTGGAATGTTTGCCAGGCGACTGTAAATGTAGATCGTACTGTAGAAATCAACGGTCAGTGGCATTGCAGAGTCTTTGTACGATAAAGGAGGCTGACTGCCTTTTCATTCGTAGCTTTCAGCGCAAGCAATACGCCCCTATAGATATTGTACAGACGGAGAAGAAGGGATTTGGCTTGCGAGCCGCGGCGGACCTGCGAAAGTAAGTGAAAAATTTCTCATTCTATCTATCTCTCGTTGATGAGTACCATTTCAGGGATTCATTTATTTATGAGTATGTGGGAGACGTAGTCAGTCACCCATCCTTTGTCAAGCGTATGCGACAGTATGCGGAGGAAGGCATTCGACATTTCTACTTCATGATGCTTCAGAAAGACGAGGTATGTGTTGTTAGGCTCGTCCGTCTGCTCACTCCTGATCCCGTTGCTGCTCTCAGTACATCGATGCGACAAAGCGTGGCGGCATCGGTCGCTTTGCCAATCACAGCTGTAATCCGAATTGTTACGTTGCGAAATGGTCAGTTGGAAGGCATGTACGGATGGGCATCTTCGCGAACCGTAACATCAAGAAAGATGAGGAGTTGACATTCAACTACAATGTCGACCGTTACGGGTGGGTAACTCTTTAATTTGACGGAGATTCATTCACTCATATGTTTATGCTCTAGGCACGAAGCACAACCATGCTACTGCGGGGAAGCGAAATGTGTCGGGTTTATTGGCGGCAAGACTCAAACAGACCTTGCGGCTATGGACGATCTCTACTTGGATGGTACGCTCCTCGTGTATGCATTTTAAATTTAGCTGACTCGCTCGCCTGTCAGCGCTTGGTATCACTGATGAAGTCGAAGCGCTAGGCCTGAAGGGCAGCAAGAAGAAGAAGGGCAAGAAACTAGACGAGGACTTTATCGTGAGTTCCATTTCATTTCGCTATAAAACTGGCACTTATCTCAGACCGTTTCACGTAGCCCGACCTCAAGCCTCTACAAGTCAAGGACGTGCCAAAGCTGGTACAAGCCGTCCGGCAGACTCAGAGTCGAAAAGTCTTGTTCAAGCTTCTTACTCGTATCAAGGTATGCCATATCCGGTACTCTATCCAGGTTGCTCTGCCATCTAACAGCTATCACAGCTTACCGAAGATCTGCCCGCCCTGCGACAAATTATGCGGCTCCGTGCGTTCAGTGCGATGAAAAATATTCTAGAAGACTACATCAAGGATGCAGAGATCTGTGACGTTGTACGTGTCTCTTTTACGCTAAACAGGTATCGGCTCATGAAATCTTTCCAGGTGATGGAGTGCTTGGCCGCTTGGCCTCTCATAACACGCAACAAGGTGGATGACTCGGATATAGAAGTTCCTATAAAACTTCTAGCCGAGTCGGATAGCGAAGCTATTTCTACCTTGGCAAAGAAGGTCAGCAGGCCACTGACATTGGAGGGTTTCATTGACAGAAGCTAAAAGTTCACTTTCAGCTTCTCAGTCAATGGTCAGAATTAGAGTCTGGATATCGGATTCCGAAGCGTTTGGTAGTCGTAAGTTGATCAATATCAATGTCACTGTCGCCATCAGTTTTTTTGACTTTTTTTGCAGGAAAACGAGGACAGCCAAGACAATCAGGATATCCAGAGGGATGAGGCCGAGGACGATCGACCGAGCAAGCGTCGTCGTTCGTTGTCTCCAGTTGCCGGATTCTATCTCGCCCCACCTACGAGGGTTCGTTTCGGGGAAAGAATATACTCAGAACCTCTCCGTCCGAAGGAATCCGAGGAGGAAGTAAGACGGAAAGCACAGGCTCAAGTTGCCGACATCCTTGCGAAAGCCGCCGCAGATGCCGAGGCGGCAGCAGCAGCTCGCCCTGCTGTTCCTGCTTCGAAATCTGACGTCGCCTCGAAGAAACCATCGAAACCGAAGTTGACGAAGGAAGAGAAGGAGGCTGCAAAGGACAAACAACTGCAAAAGTTGGTGAGCCCTATCGTAGTGAAGTGTCTGTCCAAGTACAAGGACAAGATGGATCATGAAACGTTTAAGAAGCACGCAAAAGAGGTGAGATACCATCTTTTCCCCAGTCTTCGTGCATTGTGCGAATGCTGATGAATCTGTAGTTGACGACTGTTATCGCGGACAAGGAGAAGAAATCGTCAAGCTACAAAGAAGGCCGTCTCGACTCGCTCTCCGAGGAGAAGAAAGCAAAGATGAAAAAGTTTGCCAAGGAGTATGTAGCTAAGATCGTACGGAAGCTGCAGAAGTCAAAGCACAAGCCCTCATCGTCATCCTCACAACAAACTCTTCATGCATCTACATCGACGACGCATTCGGCACACGACCAAGACTCAGGATCACCAATCCACGATGCGGCTGATTTGATGGAGGTGGACGTTGACGCAGCTGATGATAGCGACGCGGAACCCTCACCGGGAGAATCGGACGCAGCCACGAAGATTGATTACTCGTCGCAACTAATCCCTTCGATTTCGGACTCTGTTTCTGATCCTCGGGTACGCTGGCGAAAGGAAGGGCTGAAATGGGGCGAAGGTTATGAGCGATCTAGAGGGCTAAGCCCTGTGTCCTGATTCCCGTCTTTGCCCACTCCGTAGGCTACGTTAATTCTGCTTCGGTGACAATACTAGCATATTTTCTGCCATGTACGCCGCCATCGTCTTGTTAAGCTGCTAGTATGGCATTGAGTGCTGAGTATTCCCGTGAAGATATACTGATGGGATTTCGCTTGGGGTTTTGTGTTTTAGGTTCACACTTGCACCTAAGCCCTGTACTAGTCGATAACCCTCCTCCCTGCTAGCGCGCAATCATCCAGGTATGCTCGGTGCTCCCCGTTATGTTCTTTCTACTCTGATCTTCGTTCACTAGCCAATGCGTCTCCATGCCTCGCGGGCGCAGTCGAGCTTTCATAGCCTCTGGGTAACGATGACAGTCTGTATGTGGAAACCTTATACCATGGCATGGCTGTGTAGCTGATCAGTCGTACTTCAAGAGCGCACTTGAAGTAAGCCAGCCATAAGCCACGATGCAAGGTTGCGCAATGGTACGGGATAACCTCATTGACAAACGCAGCGCTGACTCTCAACTTTCAGACCTTCGCTATGATCATGATCAAAGATCAGCACGTTTACTGTTACACCCACCTGAGCTTCACAGACAGCGAGCATGGAGAGCTGCATCGTCTCAGCATCTCAGGCAATCTAGTGACCAAAGTGCCCGCCTTGCGACTGCGATCCTATCAACGTTGGTATCCGGAACGTAGCTCAAATGTATCGACGGTGAGATTACGCTTTCGACATTACGTTACCAACTACTGTTCTGATACCACCAGCAGTGCTGATGTGGGTTGCGAGTAGAGCACCGCTGGCCAGAAGAGGGATCGAGAGAACTAGCGATCACGAATACCCTTTCCCGTGATCATACCGCACAAGTCTGTAGTAGCTCAGCCGTGGGCCTGTACATCGCACATTGCACTCTCACGCGTTGAGTACAGTAACTAATGGTATGTTTGACAACCCTATCGCAAGACTGGCACAGATATCCCTCCATAGCTTTTCAAATGTATCCTGGACGCTCTGAGACTGAACAACGCTGGACTGCGTGGTTATGGACATGATGGATTGTGCACCGTAGAAGCATGTGCGCTCGTTGACAGTCATGTCACCCGATACTGCTAGCGGAGCGGCTCCTCAACATCGCCTCACTCTGGACCTCACTCGTGTTGGCTTTGGCATGAACTGGGGCAAGTCGTAATCGCAAGGCCTGCACGACTCTCGCGCTGCTAAGCAAAGACAGATGGAGTAGAAGATACAGTCCGCTTGACAATAACTCAGGACGACAACCTCACGCACATACTTTCGATGACTTGTCCTCGTGAAACAACCGCGGCAGATGGCTCTCGTGATAGTGGGTTTAAAACATATGATACAATTTGGGATGCGTACACCTAATTTATCCCAGATCCAGTCGTGCGTCTTCAATCCTCCAGGAGAGGAGTGTCGATCATGACCGTGGTCATAGTCTGCGATGAGTACCGCGTATCAAATGTCTTATGCGCCTCCTCCGCGAGCTGCCTGACGGTTGCGATATCCTCCTTAGAGAGCTTCACATTTAGCGCGCCGAGGTTCTCTTCCAAGTACTACCCGATCAAACCAACTATCAGCTCTCATTTATCGTTGACAACTTGTATAGGAAGATACAAACCTTGGTTGACCTGGTGCCCGGGATAGGGATAATATCCTCGCCTTGTTCGAGCAACCACGCGAGTGCGACCTGTCCTGGTGTGGCGTCATACTTTTTCGCAACCGCCTTGACAGCGTCGGCGATTTTGAGCACCTTGGGAAAGTTTTCGTGCGAGAACCGCGGGATCGTCTTGCGGAAGTCGTCGTCTTCAAAATCGTCTGGTGAGCTCTGCATAAAAAGTCATCCCACCGAGGCTGTCAGTCGCTTGCAAACATGTTGAGCCAAGGGAAGAAGGACACGTACGAATCTTCCTGTCAGCATCCCTCTTCCCAGAGGACTGTACGCTACGACGGAGATACCTAGTTCTCGTGCCGTTCTGAGGACGTCGGTTTCTGGTTCCTCGATGTCGAGTGCGAATAGGGAATACTCGACTTGGATGGCGGCGATTGGGTGAACGGCGTGCGCACGTCGGATGCTGGCGGCGGTACATTCGGAGAGGCCGAGGTAACGAATTTTACCGGCCCTGTCGTGAAGATTCGTAAGTACTTGACTTCAAGCGGGAGTTCAGAGGGGACGCACTTTACGAACTCGGCCAATGCACCAACAGTTTTTTCGATGGGAACCGCAGGATCAGGTCTGAGAGAGACTCATTTTTGGTAAGACGTACAGCAGAAAAGGACAGATAAGGTACCGGTGAAGATAGTAAAGATCGATCTGTTCAACTGCAAACAAATCAGTACACTTGTGTCAATGATAGAATCTGCTATTATTGTCTCACCTCCGAATCGCTGCAAAGACCTTTCTACTCTCTCTCTGACATACTCTGGAGACCCGTTGCTCGGACGCTTCGGATCGCGCGTGATTCCCAATTTCGTAGCCAGGAAGATCTCGTCACGCTTTCCAGTCTTCTTAAACCTTGTTCGATCGTAGTCGGCAGTGAGCAAACTTTGTGAAGCTTTCAGACAAAGTTCGTACATACCATTTTCCAAGAAGCTCTTCGCTATCTCCGTACACATCCGCGCTATCCCACATCGTACAGCCAGTAGCATAGAGATCGTCCAAGAACTACACGTTTCCTGCGATCAGGCATATTTTTGCAGAGGGGTTGAACGAGAAACTTACCTTCAGCCGTTCTTCATCAGGAGCCGCGGCGCCATAATAAGCTGATAAACCCATTGCGCCCCATCCAATAGCGGTCACACTGTCCGTGCCAATCTTTCGAGTGGGGAGCGTCGGTGACATTGTTGAGAGGTAGTGTCTGGCTTGCAAAATTGGGAAGAACTAGAGTGTGGAATTGCCGGAGCTCATGGGACTACCTACCTCGATATATATACAGTGCGACTGCACTCTGCATATTTCTCAGCACAAAACGGCACACTCATACGTAGCGTCATGCCGGTCTGATTGCAAGGCCGATAGTGTCATGAGATAATCGCTCACCAAACGTGGCCATGCAGCAACACACTAAGAGCTTACAAGTATTCCGGTAGTATCGGAATAACTTGTGATCACTTGTGGGAAATGTAGCTGATGCGTGCACCTGCTCTCAAGGCGGACCAGGCCAACTCGACCAAAAATCACCGAGGGAAATTTTCGATAGGAGATACATGCACGTAGATATACACTGCGTGGTTTCAATCATAAGTCCAGTGGGACTTTCAGTCTAATGCAGCACTTACGTGAATTCAGAGAAATTTGGGCCATTGTTGTCGTCGTCGCGGTCATGGTCGAAGCTCGAATTATGAAAATCCAAAGACTGACAGGCGGAGAGGCGTTTGTCGGGCCGCGGCATCCTCTGATGCGCTACATTCCAAAAAAGGAAAGTGCTTCGAGAAACTTCAAGAACCTTCAAGGAGCGCCCCGCTCACCCACTGATATTCCTGACGATTCTGCGCCTCAACAATCAATCCCGACGCATCGAGAATCGACAGACAGAAGTGGAAGATTCACGAAAGAGCATCATGTGAGTACTTAAAACCACGCCCCTTGCGCATGTCCACCTATAGCTGACAAACGCGCTTTGCACACGCACACCTCACACCATGTTCCCTACCAGCAACTTCCCCTACGACACCTATGGCGCACCGATGTACTCGTACGGCGGACAGTCCGATTACTTGCAAGCATTAGCCGAGGAAGAGGCTGCACGTCGCCAGTATGCCGAAGCCACTCGAGCACAAGAAGAGGCGCGAAGCCGTGCTGCACGCGCGAGGCTTGCACGACAGGCCTACGAATCGGCGCACAGCTCCTACTTATCGGATGAGGACGACGCTGACGACATGCTCGGCGGGTTTGCTAGGCCTGGAGATGGCTTTGGATATCCATCTCGTCGACAGTCCGCTTATGGCTACCCTTCAATCTTCGACCGCCAGCGCGCAGCTGCCCTTGAACGCGAGAGGGAGCGCGAGCGGGAGACACTCAGGCTTGTGGAAGAAGAGCGAGAGAGGAGGAGGAGACAACTGATGGAACTCGAGGAGGAGCGAAGAAGAAGGAGACTCCTCGAAGAGGAGGAGAGGAGGAGGTTCCAGTTACAGAGAGAAGCTGAAGAGCGCGAGCGCAGGAGGCTCGAGGAGGACTTGCTCCGCAGGCAACAGCAGTCCAGAGAGTCCATGTTTCCTCTAGAAGATCTGTTTGGCCTCAGACTACCAAGGACGGCTCAGTCGCAGGATACGGTACGTAGTATATTTCGCCAGCACAGGCGCAAGCTGACAGTTTCTCTAGCCGTTCTCACGCCGATCGCGAACGATGTCGCCCGGAAAATGTGCTCGTCCTATGCCACCCGCTGCATCGCCCTCGCCCGTCGAACGAACTGCTTCTCGTTCACCTCCACGCCAACAAGTCCCCATTCACACCCCCGGCTCCCCTGCTGCGAGACCTGTACCTGCCCAACGCGAACAGCCAAACAAACCTCAATCCCGTCAACCACCTACAGAGCAGGAAATCGACGCAGCGACTAAGATCCAATCCATCTGGCGCCGCCACCGCGCCTTACGCACCATCGCGGAGCACGCCGCGAAGTTTGCCCAGCTACAAAAGGCGTTCACCCTACCATCGACGTTGGAGTACACCGCACCGGGATCGTCCATTCACAGTCACCATCACATTTCCGTCCCTGTCCCTTCCGAGCTCTCCTCCCTCGCTGAAGACGGGAACGAGGGACAAGTCCCGAGGCTCGCATACACGCCGACCAATGCGCCTGTCCACATGTACGACGAGGAACTGGCGCGGATTCTGACTGCACTGGACGGCATTCAGAGTGGCGGGGATGACCTTGTGAGGAAGCGGAGAAGAGAGGTGGTGCGAAGTGTAGAGAGAGAGGCAGAGAGAGTGGAGAAAGTAAAGGCTGTGACGTGGAGGGCTTGGGAGAGGCAGAAGGCATTTGCTGAGACGGCCGGCGCACAGCAGAACAAAGACACAGCAATGTCTGAAGACCCATCCCAACAAGCGTCTCCTTGTGATTCTTCACTTTCATCCTCGAACATGGCTGCTGAGCCTTCTCGCCACGACTCGCTAGTCGTGCCTCCCACCGCCGATCATGCAGTTGACGCAAGTATGGACACGGACGAAGATACGGAGTCGGACGCATCCGCTTCGACGTCAAATGCACAGCTGCCCGCTACGATCGCCGAGCTGCAGCCACCAGCTGGAGAGACGAAACTAGAGAAGGAGGCGTTGGGCACATTGGACGCACATGAGTCCAGGATAAGCGAGGAATCTGAGTGGGATATGTTCTAAGGTTCTGCAGCAGGAGATGGACTTTGTCGCTATGCATTTCTTTTCTCATTCGCATCCGCATTCCTGTTACATACTTGTACGAGTAGCGCATCTTCATTTTTCTGCACTATAAATAGTCTTGTTAATGTTACGTTCGTCGCAGTCGATTGGTGTCTCAGTGACACTACGTGCGTGTGACTCCACGCCAGTTCGTCGTCACGTTGGCCGCGACGTACGAGTGGATGGTCTCTTTTCCTATTACAACGACGTACACTGCTCACATTCAATAGTCCCTTGTTCGTTTGACACTGATCACCCGTTCTTGAGGCCTTGAAGCATGCACTTCAACGAGTGAACGTACGAACCAGGAGGTTCAGCTCGCACGACTCGGAGTCCACCATAATCATGAATCCAAGCTCATCAGGGCTCCGAAGCCGTGCAACTAGTACAAGTCAGAAAATGCAGGCGGAGGTCAATGTTCAGCGCGGCAGCGATTGCATATGTCCGTATGTCCCTCGAAAGCCCTCTACTGGTTATCAGACGTCGCTCTCTCCTTCCCCTTCGTTTTGTCTGACTTTCCCTCCGACAGCTTAGCTTCATATTTCTTTTCGCAGACATTCTTGATAGTCTCAGTCATCCCGCGGAGAGTCTTCTCCCACAACCCAGGTGGCATCATACCAGGTCCAGTCCCTCTTCCACCCTCCGGGCGATACGTGATTCGTTCCTCGATCCAGTACGTGCACGTATCCTCGCTATCAGCTGATAACGTATGATAGGTGGTAGCAGAGTCGCCACCGACCCATCTTTGTCCCTTGCCTTTGGGCGGAGAGGAATATGTGACCGCCCATTGCTCGTGAGTAGCATGCGTCCCTGCCATCAACTGTTTTAACTCTTGTTCTGCTGCACTCTTCTGACTAGGGCTACCGTTGACATCTATCCAGCCGATGAGTTGCGTTAGCACAAGCACAAAGCATGCAAGTGATTATCTGCTCATACCTGTGTCTTTGTCGCTCAGCCGCTTGGTTTCGAGTGTCTGCTGTCTGCGCTCAAGGTCAGTCAATTGGACATCATGAACTGGCACATTTTATTTACTGGTTCATGTATCCTTTGTAGGAGGCATTACGCAGCTTGCACGTTTCGCGACAGCCGGAATTGTTGGGCTCTGCAGTGAACGACATCTCGGCAGCGCTGTTTCCTTCCTTGTTGCCTATAACGTTGTCATGCTTGTCCACTCGACTGATTCCCCATGTTAGTCACATGCTGACC
Source organism: Cytidiella melzeri (assembly GCA_022592445.1). Lineage (NCBI taxonomy): Eukaryota > Fungi > Basidiomycota > Agaricomycetes > Polyporales > Irpicaceae > Cytidiella > Cytidiella melzeri. The sequence goes on along the minus strand of JABYQR010000198.1, from coordinate 41,530 downwards.
ACAGCTCATACAGCTTACTCCTTACAGGAAAGGGTTTCTGCGAAAGTTGTTCGTGAGTCACTTCTTCCCAGTTATGTGGACCGTACGCGTAATGTGGACTTACCGAATATACTCAGCTTGGCTATTCCTTATAACCTCCCAGACCAGCTCCTTTGGCGCACGCACTGTCCAATTCCCACTGTCTACGACAACTTCCACATTCTTCGACGCCACATCATCCTCCGAAGGGCGTTGTCCCATCCAGGATAATCGCCTGATCTTCTTCTCGATCTTGTCTGTACCTAGCATGCTGCTTCCTGCTTCAAGATTCGCGGCGTGTGAAATGTGACGAGGAAGCTTCCACCAGGAGCAGGGAGTTGTTGATGAAGGTACAGGTAAGAAGAGGCCCACTGAACCAACAAGCCTTTTATATGAATGGACTCCAAGTATAACGTTGACGTGTGGCGCTGTTATTGCAGATCCAGCCTTGTGACGGATTAGGTTGACGACTACCGCTGGCCCATATAGATCGATGGCCTTCCAAACGGCCATATACGCGATTGTGTTGCTTTGTGGCCGTGGTCATGAAGGTGATCACCCGTTCTCTATCATTGGTCAATCAAGTCTTTGGTTCAGTGTACAGCCCACTCGGATGGCGGGCCAAAATGATATATCGGAAGAATGCCGGAGGACCCTTTACACCCGATGGCCTGGCCAATCATGTAAAAATTCACCTACATCTCCTCTCTAGGCTGAGGTCAGGCACGCAGAGCAGCTACGCAGGCCTCGTACATATGTATGCAGCCTCCCCTACTAGTACAAGCGCCGGCTTTGTGGCGTTGCCAAGCGTTTATGTGTGCGGAAAAAACATGGTGTCACCATTCATATTCGGTACGTTCTAAGCCTATCCACCGCTCGCAGAGCAGTCAATGATCTACTGAAACATATCTACCTCTCCCAAGGCGGCTACACTGGCGTACCTCCCAAGTCTCCCACGATACCAATACAAATTCAGTAGCTCGATACGGCCATCGCATACTCCTTCTCCTCCACGTGAATTTTTTCCATCTCGATACCAGTATCCAGCTCTGCTAGTGCACGCTGAACGGTTTATCCTCGCCAGCCAACTTACCACCTTTGGGCCATGCCTCCGTGCACAGCTTTGCAGAGAGGGAAACGAATTCCTCTGCACTCTCGGGTACGTCGTTGAGTTTTTCCCATTCACCCATACCATCAATCCCGAGCTCTTTTTGACTTGCGCTGCTAGGGTCATGCTGTATTGTAACGGCGTCTTCTTTGGCGGAATCGTCGATTAAATTAACCTGAAGGCCATCACCCTAGGCCGACCAACCAACGGCATGGGCTGTGAAGGCCGAATGACAAATCTGTGGGCTCCTTGCCTCCGCTCCCTCCCCCTCATTTGTTAGTACAATTGAGCGAATATTCCCGAAAGCTATTTCGCCTGATCAACGAAAACCGCTCGCATTCGGCTCCTCACGTTTCTCACGTGCGTTTCGCGGAATTGACTCGCCTGGCTCTCACTCCACTGCGACTGTCGCCCTAAGGCGCACAGCGAGGGTTATATCCGGTGTGGTAGACGAGCGAGGAGTGTAATCGTCTTTGAAGTACCAGAACGGCGGGTGGAGCCTATCACTAGGTGATGGTCGTATGTACGTGATTTCACTCTGTCGTCTGTTCTGCAGGGTGGAGTCGCGGAGCGGTAAGCTCAGAGCTGCTTCCCCGTCCACAAGATACTGCGGGACTGACCGCGTGTCGGTCACAAGCCTGCGGTCATCCAGAGACACGGCTCCAATCTTGATACTACGTAGCTTGGCAACGACAGCGTGTATATGGAGGAGCAGACCAAAGACATGGATAAAGGACAATAATCCTCGCAGCAGCTCATCGGTGTGTAGACTGGTCAAATGAACTTTTAACACCTCTCTTAATCCGTTCATCAGTTGTGCTAGCTGTTCTCTTGCACCCAGCAAGGCTCGAAATATATGGCAGGACGCGCCCGCAGGGACCTTGATGTCGTCGGGGGTGATCTCGCGGTGTTGTCCTCCAGAAAGGTTGACCACGGTAGGGAGCCAATTACGGTAGAACTGGCTGTGTATGGTTTGAATGTCTGTGAATGCGACGGTGGTGAAGAAAGGCGCGTTTACACCCTGGACAACACGCTGGAAGTCGACGGTGGTGATGACGCTAGAAGCATTGTCTCCCACAAGGTCCTGGTTGCTAGAGGTGGCTCCGATGATCCTGACGATGGATGAGATGGCGGTGACGATGCTACTGGCCATGTTAGGACGACGGTAGGCACGGACACAACGAGGACGCAGGGGCAATCGACAGACGAGCAGGCGAATGGGACGAAGGCGAGCTCTGAGCAATTGCAGGGGCATCTTGACATGACGATTATGAATGTCTTGAAGCCCCGAGGAGGCTCCGATACTCTACTTGAAGCACGTTATGGACATCAGGGGACGACCATACCACCAGACCCGACCCTGTACGCTAGATGCTGTAACTGAACGCGAATCTCTACAATGGTAAGACACGCGACTCCTTCCATTCGTCGAGCTTATCTTCGAGTCATCTCACTATGACTTATTAGTAATGTTATCCAAGATCGGCTGTTATATCAACGGAGGACTGTGATTGACCACATGCGAAGACATAATAGCGTCGATCCGGCCTCGTGCGCTCAGATACTCTTAACTAGTTCCTCCCTTGCTAGCCGCGTCAAGCTCCTGTCACTTCCATACGCGTTTATGGTTCAACCGCTGGTAAGCATCTATTACATGCCAGTAACACCTCACGCAACGCAGACCATGTGTACTCAACACCTTCAGAACTGTGTAGACCCTAGCAGTAAGCATCTGTCCCTTAATTGCAGAACAATACACGATACTCACGTTTCTCCAGTCCGTCGTCGGATGAAGTTCCTTCATGTAAGTGAATCCGAACTTTTTCACGTCCGGCTTGCCGCCACACTGCTTCACCAGCTCCACAAAACTGTCCAGCTTCTGTTTATCTTCCTTCCGTTCGCTGCGAATGACGGTATAGTCTGGATTCTTCGGATCCTCGACCTGCTTCGTGCCAGTGTAGTCGACGAAACGGATGCAGAACACGATGTGAGTGGCTGTCTGCTCGGTTTTTCCGTCACTTGGGGCGTCAGGTTTGAAGCGGTCTGGTGGAAAACGATATTGACGTTAGATGTGTCACGGTGGACAAGACAGAAAATTGGCACGCACATAACACACGCAGGACGTTCTTCCTCTGCTCCTTCGGCAGAGACCGCCTCCACTTGAGGTAGGCGCAAAAATAGTCGTTGTATATGATTTCCTTGTTGGCGGCGAGTCTGGCTTTGGTTTGGGGTATACTGACAACCAGATTTTTGAAGTCGTCAAGAGAAAGCTGGTAGCCCACCCAGTATGCGTAGCGAGTGTTGGTAGGTTGAGCCGACATGGTGAAGAGTGATCAGGGCCTGGGGTTGGATCTCAAAGTCGAAGGCGTCGTTCACGTTTTAAGGCCGAAGGTTAGCACTGCTCGCAAAATCTAGAGCAACCATTGTTCTTCCGTTCTCCACTCCATGCATTCACTAATTGTGATTGTGGCAGGCACGCTTTCGCGATGAAATTTTGGCTGTTGGAGAGGCATTGCATCGTCTTTGTCCATTCCGTTCCATGCATCGTCGTATCATCGAGGCACAACTTGTCACGGAAGAACATTCCCCATGCATCCTTTGATTGTGATTTTGGTAAGCACGCTTTCGCGATGATTTTTTACCCTTTGAGATACGATGCATTATCTTTGTCCATTCCATGCCAAGCATCGTCGTATTATCGAGCCACAAGTATCACGAGAGATCATTCCTCGCAGAGCAACAAGTCCAGCCCCTCGCGAGGAATGGTTTCAGACCCTCTAGCGAGGCACAGAACATGCAAAATCTGGGCCAGGCGTGAAGACTGTCATGTGTGTCGTCAGACCACACGAGTATAAAAGGCCTGGAAGATAGCACAGAGAAACTTCACAACTGCCACCATGGTTGACCGACACCGAGCCTTCGATCGCACAGCGCTGTTACCTGACTACCTCCAGGATCGTCTGGACGGGTGGCAAGCTAACCCTCCTGCTCATCAGCATCAGACTTACGGTCCATGGAACGCTTACCTGCAAGGACAGAAGTTTCTTGCAGAGCACTTTCTCGTCAAGCCGCAGGCCTTACTCCGCGAGGAGACCGCAACCAATGGTAACGTTTACATAGGCACTGCTCGTTCGCAAGTGCTGATTCTGATGATCTTATAGCAAATGACATGTCTATTGAATCGATAGACTCACATGGTACGTTTGCAGTTGCACAGCAGCTTATTCCTCGACGCAGTGTTTTCCGTGTTCGCCAAATCTCTGTTGTGCCTTGCCTTACTCATTGACTGTATCCTTGTGGTTTAGGTGTCGCCGTCACTCACAAGAGACATCACCCCGATTTCAATATCGACCAATATTGGGGCGCCGACAATGATGACAACCAAGACCCGGACAAGATACGTGTTGTGATTGAAATTGGATCGCTTGCGGCCAGTAAGCTCGACGTGGCAGCCCAATTGGAGGGCTACATGGAGGTCGTCGGGGAGCGAGGAGGAAATACACTGTTGGGATTAGGGATTATTGGGAATCAGGTGCTCATGCTGCGCCAGCAGGATGGTGTTATTGCTCGTGTCAGGGCAGGTGACGGCTGGGTGTCGATTTTCCATAACGCCTTTGTGAACGAGTTGAACAGGGTTCGTGATTTGTGGATTGGTGGAGAAGCGTAGATACCATGTTGTTTTGATTTCTTGTTCAGTTAACGTTTGAGTGCACCGTCATTGCTGAGAGTGAGTGGGTAGTTGGGAGTGAAAACGAGAGTCTCGTTCGAGTCCTGCTATGTCACTGGCCAGTGATTGAACCGCGGATGTCGAGGAGTCAGTGATGCTAGTGTCTTTCGCATAAGCGCCAGCGTTGTGGCGTTAGCGTCTGTTTTGCCCCAAACTACTAGGGCTCAATTACACGCACTTACGTTCGTACTTTTACGCTGACTATTCAAATTAACGCGCGAGTTTGTCTTATTGTAAGATATAGAACGGCTACAAGGAGAAGGTTCCACACCTAGTACGTCTCCATTCCACATCACGTCCAAGTTTCACCACCTTGCCCAATCAAATACTATGGCACTGACTATGACATCCAACAAGTAGTAACGTTTGTCGAGGCTTTGACCATCTGACGCGACTTGTATATCCATAGTGTTCTGTGATGGGGCATGTTGTTCCTAGTACCTGCAAACTGGAGGTGCCTCTCTGCACCACACTATCTTGTACCACCCAAGGTCATTCGTGTCGCATGACCTCAGTCGTTGCCTTTGTCCGACTGTGTAAGTTTCCCATCGCCGCGTTCGACACTGACAATCAGCTCCCAGTCCGAATTGTTTGCCTATTGGTGACAGATTAACCCGCCAATAATCCGGCGCACCGGCGCGAATCAAATATCTCAGCGCCACGTGGCCTTCACATCTGTTTCGCCACGTCTTCGCGTTTTACAGTATCTCGTCTACGTGTCCCCTCTCCTCCTTATACTTCATGACCACTGCAGCGACGACCTCGCTACAGCTATGATGACCCGCCTGACTGTGTTACTTTTCCTGTGTCTCTCATTCTTCACTCAAAATGCGCTGGCATCCGTTCTGGCGATAGACTATGGTTCTGACTGGATCAAGGCCTCATTAATGTCCCCCGGAGTGCCTTTCGACGTGCTCTTAGACCGGAGCTCGAAACGAAAGATACAGTCAACGGTGGGATGGAAAAGGGAGGACAGGCTGTTCGGGTCCGATGCGTTCAACATCGTACGTGTGCTCACTTCCGTCGTCCAAATGCCAATGTATGCTGAATACAGGAGGTGTGCAGGCAGGCAGGTTTCCCACTGACTCGTTTTCCTCACTTAAATATCTGCAAGCCGCACCATACGACTCACCAGTTGTATCCTTCTACCGCTCCATATCCACCGCGGAGCTCACAGAGACCACTCGCGGAACGGTTGCGCTGAAGCGCTCGGACGGAACGGAATGGAGTGTTGAAGAGCTCATCGCGATGCAGCTCAGGTATGTCCGCGAGCTTGCAGAATCGGCGGCAAACGAGAAGGTCACGGACGTGATCCTCACTGTCCCGCCGTACTTTACGGTGCAGGAACGGGATGCGGTCGTCGACGCTATTGAGATCGCCGGCATGAAGACACTGGCCTTGATCCATGACGGAACGGCGGTTGCTGTCAACTACGCCATGACGAGGACTTTCAACGAGAAGCCGGAGTACCACGTCATATACGACGCCGGTGCGTCCTCTACGCGTGCGACGATCGTGGCTTTCAGCTCGGAGGGAAAGAAGAATCAGGCGACGTCTATTACAGTCAAAGGAGTCGGGTTTGACAGGTCCACTGGCGGCACTGAGCTTGACCGTCGACTTCAAGAGATTCTTGTGAACGATTTTATCAAGAAGCACAATAAGAATATTCGCGAGGACAAGCGCGGGATGGCGAAGCTGTGGAAGGAGGCTGGCCGTGTCAAGGCGATCTTGAGTGCGAATACTGAAGCAGTCCCGTCGGTACGTATTTTTGGTTTTCGACAAGCTGAGAAATGCAGCTCATGTGAGGGCAGGTCGAGAGCATCGCATTCGATATAGACTACCGCTCAAAGGTCACGCGCAAGGAGTTTGAAAACGCGTGCAAGGACATGAAGATCCGTTTCGCGAAGCCCATCTTTGACGCTCTGTCTCACGCTGGCTTGTCATTGGTATGTTACGTACATTGTACTCTAGGTTGGAGCTGCGAAAACTGAGGGTTTATGGTAGGATAACGTAACGAGTGTCATCCTCACTGGGGGCGCCTCACGCATTCCCATGATCCAGACCGCTGTCAAGGCTGCGGTTGGCGAGTGAGTGATCACGTAGCTATGATGTGTTGACCCATATGACTGAGACTATTTGACACAGGTCCAAGATCTCACTGAACGTCAACGCGGACGAAGCTGCCGTTCTAGGTACGCCAGTCCCTCAACCTGCACTCGTGGTCTCTTCACCTGACCTTTTTGTTCTGCATCGTACCAGGCGCGGCTCTCCACGGTGCTGCCTTGAGCCGGCAGTTCAAGACGAAAGACATTCGGGTGACTGACATCACTCCGTACGACATCCAGGTGTCATACACCTCTGGAGGTGCCGCCGCCAGATCAGACGTGTCCAAGACTCGCACGATCAACACGCTCGTGCTCCCCTCCGGATCCAAGCATGGGAGCAAGAAAACGCTCACCTTCAAACGCAAAGATGACTTTGTGCTCAAATTGGCGTACAAGACCGCCCCAGGCTCGTACGTAATCCCTTCATCTTCCCCGCAAATGAACAAGATCATCTGACGATTTTGAGGCACACAGTGGGTACCCCACAGACATCCTCGAGGCAGATATCAAAGGGGTGCAAGAAGCACTGAAAACCTTGACAGACGCAGGCGCTGTTGACCCTGTGATCAAGGCGACGGTCGTCCTCTCTGAGTCTGGGTTCACCAACATCCAAGATGTCGTCGCGTTTGGAGAGTTCAAGGATGAGTCGATTACGGGTAAGCTAAAGAGCTTGCTGAACAGTGCGTTGGGGGCGGAGAGCGGGGAGGTGGAGAAAGACTCTGAGGGGACTGCTCCTTCTGGTTCTACGAGCGCTGCGGGGGAGACTCCTAGCAATGGGACTGCGGACAAGAAGGAGAAGGAGAAGGAGAAGCCGAAGGATACGATTCCCCTCGAGGTCGAGATCAAGTGGCCCTCTATCCCTCCGATGTCCGCAGTGGAGAAACGGACTGCGCGTGACAGGTTCGGTTCTCTTGCCCCAGTCATTTGGTTTTCTTTGTTTTTGCTGATTGTGACTGCAGGCTGCGAGCTATTGATATGGCAGAGGCGGCAACGCGGCAGAAGGACGAGGCTCGGAACGCGCTGGAGGCGTATCTCTATCGTGTGCGTGACCTGCTAGAGGAAGAGGGTGAGACGCCGTTTAGACAGTGTTCGAGGGAAGAAGAGCGGAAGACTTTCAAGGAGAAGTTGCACGAGACGTTTGCGTGGTTGCATGACAACGGGGACGATGCGGACACGAGCGAGTACGTGAAGCGGCGGACTGATCTCGAGTGAGTGTTTTTATCACTTCTTGGTGTGTATCGTGGGCAGTGCCCTGATGTGTGTGCTTAGGAAACTCGAAAAACCGGTGATGCACCGTTACAGCGAGATCAAGGAATTCCCGCACGCGCTGAACAACAGCCAGATGTGGAACTGGAACTCGCGCATGTTCCTGACGGAGGCCAAGATGAACCTCTCTGTGGAAGAGCAGGGCGGGGAGCCGGCCAAGTACAGCAAAGAGGAGCTCGAGTCGTTGGAGAAAACATTGAAGGAGCACGAGACGTGGTTGAACGAGGTGGTGGAGAAGCAGAAGGGGCGGAGGTACGACGAGGACCCGGTGGTGGAGTCGAGCGAGTTGAGGGGGAGGGCGAAGGTGCTTGAGGGACAGTTGCAGAGGTTGGTGAGGAGGAAGGTGCCGAGGAAGAAGGTGACGAAAAAGGCGGAGACGAAGACGGGAGGGGGTGAGAGTGAACCGACGCCGACACCGACGAAGCACGATGAGTTGTAGAATGGTAGAAGATTTTGACTTTCTTGACTGCTTTTCCCTTAATTAATTATCAGCATTCTGTACATATCCAAACGCAGTTTATTTATCGGCGACATGGTAGAGTTTTTTGTGAGTCCCGTTGTGGAGAAGTTGATGGAGTTGGATTTGCCTGTCCAAAGTCTGCGAGTATTCCGGGCTGATTTTCGAAATCAAACTCGGGTCTGCGATATATATGTATGCACACTGTGCATAGCGTTGCGCCGTGTACCTTGGAATCTCGAGCTCAATCTGCTGTACATCAGAGATGAAGACATGCATCAACGCCCGCCTTCAATTCGAACCATCTTGCTTCAAATTCTACTACGAAAATTCACAGGCATTCATCATTATCGATGTATCCAACACGACAAAATGCAATCGACACCAGATTACAAGGTCGCCATGCTAGAACTCTCTCATATTTTGTGGTCTCTGCCCATTCAGTGAGCGCCGGAAACTTGAAGTGCATAGGTTAGCGCACATGTTACAGCCATATTCCGTAAGTATGGGCGGGTTGTCAAAAGCGACCCGTTGTCGGACCGTGACGGAGTACGTCGATCATTGATCGGGGTTACTTCGCATCGCACTGCCGAGCTGCCTTTGGCTGGAAGAGGGCTGTCGGCGACTTCGAATTACCACTCAGCTCGTATTCCGCCATATAGCTGTAGTCCGAAAATGGCTTTGCCGACATCGCAACGAGATCTCGAACTCTAATGTCTTACAACTCATTCTCTTGTGTTTGCTTTCGACCCCAGTTGTTGCTACCGTGCCGGCGGCGCAAAAGAGGCCAGACCAGTTTACGTGTCTTTTTGTACTTTGACTCCTTCCATACATACGGGGCGCACTGACTTGAGAAACGTCCCCCGCATAGATCTCGCATTGCTGACTGACTGACTGACTGTCGGATTCAGATGGCGCGGGATGAGTCATTAATCGGACTTGTGTATGTTTCCGCGCGCGATACAAAGTCATTTCGGCGCGGAGGCTGATTTACGTAAGAAAAAGGTTGGCCGTAACGCTGACGTGATCCAGGACAGGTCCACGTAGCCCCTGAGATCGAGTCCCGGAAATGGCAATATATAAAGCCCACGCCATGATCACTCCACCCCAAACAGTCCAGACCCTCCCGTCGCCGTTCTCTAGCCGCCCGTATCTGCTACATATATCGCGGCCCGCACCCCTTGACATTGCAACCTGCCATCCCCTCGCTATCGACCATGTCCTCCTCCACAAAGCAGCACAACCTCTACGTGACCCCTTTCGACATCAACGCCAATACGTCTGTTTACTCTCCATGGAGCCCCTACGTGCAGTACGACCACCGCGGAAGGCTGCAGCCGTACGTCGAGACGTCTGAGCAGAGACGTGCACGACTCGAGTTTCTTCGCAAGCGTGAGTTCTCGCGCAGAATTTCGGCATGGCTCGAGGACTCCTCCAAGTCCGAGGTATGTACACGCTATTCGTCATCGTCTTCAACGTCTCTGACAGTCCATGTTTCGCAGAGTTCTGAGACAGATTCGCGTCCTCGAAAGTCATCCTCGTCTTCGTCTTCGGACGCAGACTCACTTCACACAATTGACGAAGACGACGAAGCCGAGCCGGACGTCATCTATTCGACGTCCCCCGCCAATTCGCGTTGGATCTCCCCTCCCACTTCTGCCACCACTAACAACACCAACAACAGCCGTCCACGGCACCTCCGAGCCTCTTCACGCACGTCATCCTTCTCCTCTCTCTCCTCCATCTCCGAAGAGGACGGCGGCCAGTGCGTGTAAGCTGCCTGGCAGGTGAAGATGGGGATCAAGTGCGTTGTGTGCCAACATGGAATCTCAACTCTGCATCGACCTCCAATTGAGGGAAGAACTCGAGCATACCAACACCAAATACAGCGCTGTGCTGCGGCATGGTGTTCCTCGCCAGCGCTCGCAATTGCCGTCCCGGCCAAAAAGGCGCGTGTACCCGCCGCAGTGCATCCACATCTGCACAGCGCATCTCGTCTGTAGACTCTCGGACATCGTGATGCATCCAAGTCAACCTATTCCAATGGTGTCCTTACCGCCAATCCCTTCGTCGAACACTAAAGTATGCTGTTACTTATTTCTTTTTACTGGTTTTTTGGAACTCTTTTTCTTCATCATATGTATGTTCATTGTTGGCTTCCGACTACCCCCACTTTCGACAATCGCCACCGAATTTCCGATAAAATACCGCCTGTCACTGTTGGTGTCGCTTCGTATTTGTCATAATATGTTGCATACGTTATCATTATAACTTCAAACCATCAATCTTATACGTCTTGTACGAAATATCGTTCGAAGAGTCGGTGTACGGTGCGAGTTGACGGATCGTCTCTGTGCGTGTATAGTAAGTAAGCTTCTTGCGACGAGGTTTCGGATCAAGTCCCGTTTTTTCACACATCATGCAGGCTGGATACATCAAATCATTAAACAAATGCGGACGCAAGGTCAAACGTCTTTGTGATAAGGACCATGATTCATTTGATGTTAGTAACCATTGACTGAGCCTTCATCACCACTGGCATGCTCACACCACAGCCTGCAGTTGTTATCAGGATGGGGCAGTTCACATGTTGTTATCTGGGGCATGTGGACTTTCATTGATCCCTATGTTTTCAGGCAAGATATAAACTCCCTTGCCACCACAATGCCACCTCAGCACATACTCTTCTATCCAGGTTTTCCCATTGTTCCAGCGCTGGTCAGTAAGTACCTTTGTTGTGTGAGTGGCACTTGCCTTGGGTCACTGTACTGAATCTGTCTTTACAGCTAGCCATCCTACCTCTTATCAAAACCCTTCCACTACCCTTTGACAACAGCCTACATTCTGTTTGGTAAGTACATTGTTGCTTGTGTTGCACCTGCTTTGGGTCACTGTACTGAACTTGTTCTCACAATTAGCTGTCTTACCATCTCCTCAAACCCCTTGTTATCACCCAGCTCTTTGTCATCCCACACTGCTCAGTAAGTACATTTCCACATTGCTCTCCCTTTAGATCACTGGACTGAATTTATGGTCACAGCTAGCTGTCCTACTGCCTTATCCAACCTCTTCTATCACCCTTCACAATCTCATACCATCATGCGCCTCTCCACCTCTCTCGCTTTATTTGCTGCTGTTGTTGCTGGCACATTCCATGCAGCAACTGTCTCTGCTGCTCCATACGACAGTTCCTCCAGCGATTCCTACAGCTTGGAGAGAACAAGGAGCCAGTTCCCCCGGTCTGCTCCCTATGTCTATTGGGCTGACCCCAGTGGCACCAGTAAGGAAGCAAAGGAGCAGAGGGATAAAATCATGGCTGCAGATCTTGCAAGGTTACAATATGAACTTGAGAGAAAGGGGATGAAAGCAGTTGATGCTCATCGATATGCAAAGCAATTCCTTGAGGATCAGGAACATCAAAGGCAACGACAGGCTGAGGCTGAGAGGGAGCAGCATCTTCGTGACTTTAAGCTCAGGCAGCAATACATTGCTTACCACAGGAAACAAGCTGAGGCTCAGCAAAGGCAACAAGCTGCGGCTCGGCAAAAGCAACAACCTGTGGCTCAGCAAAGGCAAGAACCTGCAACTCAGCAAAGGCAACAACCTGTGGCTCAGCAAAGGCAACCACCTGCAGCTGGGAGATCTCAAAAGCAAGTGGAGTATCGACACAGAGGCCTACCACAACAAGCACAGGGTCCTAAAACAACTTTTCCTGAACTGCTACAGCCAAAGCCAGTCAGACCATTGCCAATTGTAAATCTGGGAAAAATTGCAAAGGCCTGGACAGAGGGTTCCTCACGCCCAAAGTAGACAGTATCCAGAAAGTAACTCTGTTATTGGTATCTGTATTAGTGTACAAAGTTCTGTAGCTGGTTTGTAGCACTGTTGCACAGTAGACCTCTAGACTCTAGTTGAACAAGTTCTCAGACTGTTTTGTGTATGTGATAGCAACCAAGTTCTGTATCATGAAACAGCTGGAATGGGCTGTACTGCCTGATACAGATCAAACACCATGATGTTGTGCATGCATGCAGGTCTGGTGTTAAGCAGTGTTCAAACAAACATGTACACATGTCACACAGCCACACTTGATATAGCTTTGTGTGTGACTATGCATCTATCAAGGTTTCATCATGGTGTGCAGAACACAGCCTGCAGTTGTTAGGAGAATGAGGCAGTTCAGATGTTAAGCAGTGTCAAAACAAAAATGTACACATGTCACACAGCCACACTTGATATAGCTTTGTGTGTGACTATGCATCTATCAAGGTTTCATCATGGTGTGCAGAACACAGCCTGCAGTTGTTAGGAGAATGAGGCAGTTCAGATGTTAAGCAGTGTCAAAACAAAAATGTACACATGTCACACAGCCACACTTGATCTAGCTTTGTCTTTGACCATGCATCTATCAAGGTTTCATCATGGTGTGCAGAACACAGCCTGCAGTTGTTATTAGATGAGGCAGTTCAGATGTTACCACCCAAGACCTTTTCACCCCCTATCAGAATTACTTGTAGAATGGGTTCTGTTTCACTTGTATCAGCACTGCACACAGACCACAAGAGATATAAACTACCTTGCCACTCTCCTTGTACTCTAGCACACTCTCCACTCCAGGTTTTCTCATTGCTTCAGCACTGGTTGGTAAGTACATTTGTGTTTGTTTTGCAGCTGTCTTGGGTCACTTTACTGATTTTGCCATCATAGCCAGCCATCTTACTATCTATCCAAGGCCTCTCATTGTATTTGAACAGCATACATTCCATTTGGTAAGTAATGGTGCAGTCACTTTGGGTCACTGTACTGAGCTTGTTCTTTCAGCTAGCCATCTTACCATCTATCCACCTCCTGGTATCACCTGGCCCATCAATATCCTACATTACTCTGTAAGTACATTGTTGTTCACATTGCACTTGCTGTACTGAACTCATAGTCGCAGCCAGCTGTCCAGCTATTTTTTCCAACCCCTGTTATCCCTCTTTGCCATCCCATCCTGTCATGCGGTTCTCCACCTCTCTTGTTTTATTTGCCGCTGTGGTTGCTGGTACATTCCACGTGGCAGCTGTGTCTGCTGCTCCCTACAACAGTGCAGAATCAGGCAATCCAACTTTTCCGGACAACCCCTACAGCTTGAAGAGAACAAGGAGCAAGTTTACACGGTCTGATCCATATGTCTATACAGTAGGTGAAAAGTACAAAGGGCCAAATTTTGCAAGTTATGGCCAGCCATCGTTTACTTTCATCCCAAAGGCAGCTGAGCAACACAAAGCACCAGGGGAAGCAAAGGCCTCTGGGCCCTCTGCACCACAAAGTCCACCACCACCATACTCAGAGTTACCAGCTGGCCAGAAAGATGGCAATAAAGGCATGGGCCTTCTCAGCAAGTTTCGTACCCCAAAGTAGACAGCATTCAGAAGGAAATTTTGTTTTTGGTATCTGAATTAGCATTGAAAAATTTTGTAGCTTGTTCATAGCTCAATTGTAGCAAGTTCTCAGGCTGTGTGGTGTATGAGATAGCAATCAAAGCTCTGTGTAAGACAATCAGAAAGGGCTGTGCTGCCTGATACAGATCAGACACCATCCTTTTGTACATATGGGCAAGTCTGATATAGGACAGCATTGAAAGAAAGATAGATGCATGTCACACAGCCATGCTTCATGAAACTTCATTGAGTAGTAGGCATCAATCAAGGCTTCATCATGATGTGCAGAACACAGCCAGCAGCTGCTATGAGAATGAGGCAGTTCAGAAGTTGCCATGCAAGACCTTTCCAAATCCTATCATTATTTTTAGATTCATGCTAATTCAGTTGCGTCAGCACTGCAATGCACATAGGTTAGAAGACCCACATCAGCACTGCAAGACACATGAGCCACAAGGTATACACAGATTCTTGCCACCATCCTTGTACACTGCAAGTTCTTGCTGCTTCACAAGCACTGGTGGTGTTTGGGATATACCTGTTTTGGGTTTCTGTACTGGTTTTGCCATGATAATCAGTCTTCTGTCTGTGCAACCCATTTCTGTGCCCTTTGACAGCCTACACCTTGTTTGGTATGTACATTGCTGTTTGTGTGACATCTGCTTTGGGTCATTGTATGGAACTTGTTCTTATCAGTAGCTTCCTGTCATCTATCCAATACATGTCCTTCCAACATCCTACACTGCTCAGTAGGTACATGGTTGGTGACATTACACTTACTTTATATTATTGTTACAGCTAGCTGTTTTGCCGTCTTTTTCAACACTGCCCTTTGACGTTCTATATTGTCATGTGGTTCTCTACCTCTCTTGTTTTATTTGCCCCTGTTTTCATTAGTGCATCCATACAGCTACTGTGTCTGCTGCTCTGCATAACAGTGCAGGGTCCAGCAATCCAACTTCCTTCAACACCCCCAGAGAGAATGAGGAGCAAGTTTTACCTTCCCTGGCCTTATGTCTCTGTTTCAGATGATAAAGAGTATAGGTGCCTATCATATACCTACAATCTGCTTATCACCGGTCCATACAGGTTTTTATTTGTTTTAGGTGAAGCAATGACCCCTGTACCAAACAATTCTCCTCTGCTCTACTCAAAGCCAGAGTCATTGCTTACTAGAGCTAGCTTTAGCAAGGCTGGGAAGCAGCAAGTACATATTTCTGAATGTTGATTGAAATATCACTTTTTGAGCTAGATTTGTAAGTAAACTTGCTGCTGGTAGCCGCTTGACTAAGCAATTTTGTTGTGAATGGCTTCTATGATGAGTAATGTATAGTAAGCTGGTGATTTGTCTTCACTGGAGCACACAATCATTCAGGAAAGGAGGAGGACTGTGCTGTGTTGTTTGAAGTGCAACAATGGATGTGAGTATAGAATTGAAACAAGTTGGTGGAGTAGAGCATAGAAATAAAGGTTGTTTGACATGTGTCTTCTCTTAATGGTGTTGAACTATGTCAACTAATCTAGATACAATCAGGGTAAACTCCAGGAGCAGGTTACAGGTGATTATGTTACTGATAGCAAATTGAATAAGTCATATAGCCTGAAATAGTCACTTGAGCCTGTGACTTTTTTTTACCAATAAGAACCTCATTAAACAGTTTTGTTCCCAGTAAGAACCTTGCCAAATAATCTGGCCAGGAATATTGACGGTAGTAAGGGCATTTGCTATTGGTGACACCTTTGATAAGCAACTTGATCTGGGATAAAGTGACTGTTCTACAGTTGATCAGTTTGGTTGTAGGAAAGGAGCCATACATTGATAAATGTGGTCACCAATGGTAGCAAGGAGCCTCATATCTTATCATTAATCTTGTGCAGTGTTCACTGTTGATCCCAGATGGCGACAAGAATGAAGGGCTTTAGGGTGTCTCATCAGATCAACTCCCAAAACATGTTACATGTGTCCTGTTGATGTCTGAACTGCCTCATCTCCACTGAAACTGCCACAGGCTGTGTTCTAATTGTGAATCCTGCTTAGAGAGCAACTGATGGTTGTGAAACTTTGTATGACTATCAGATAAAGTGCTCACTGCTGATGCAACTATCAGTTTCCTTTGTCTAAGAATGTAGGGGTTGAGAATGCTTTGTTAGCTTTCAAACTACTTGGAAGTCTTGCTCAGAGCCAACAATACTTGTGGCATGTGTTCTGATTGTATTCCTTGTTCAGAGAGCAAGCAATGTCTGTACATTGCTGTACATGTATCTGGCGATAATTTGACATCATGTGCCAGCAAAAGTGGAGTTTGAATCTGAGTCTGAGTGACTTTTTTCAGTAGGCTGGCCATAACTTGCTCAGTTCCATTTCAATTGACAGGATACTGTGCCAGGATGCTGCTCAAGATAGGGCTATCCAATGATGTATAATTTGTACAGGTTTGTACCCATATGCAGTCTGTAAGATTTAAAAAGTGCATTTTGTTTGCAAAAGCGATCTGATACAAAGTTAGAAAGGGCTCATAACAATGTCTGCGTGATGCCATCAACTGCATTCATTGCTTTGATATTGAGACTGTTACTGTCTGTATTCTCCCATCAAATTCCCACACTTTGGGAGACAAAAGGGTCACATCTGAAAAAGCATTAATGTGCTGGAGCACACTGGAACAATTCTTCTTCATTCTACAGGAATTGTAATAACAAAAGATCTCAAGAGCTGGAATTCAGGCCCAAAGTAGACAGTGTTGAGAAGATATTTCTGTTCTTGGTATTCAAATTAGTATTTATAACTACTGTTGCTTGATTATAGCAATGTTGCAGGGTGCACCTCTAGTCAAGCAAGCTCTCAGGCTGTTTGGCATATGTGAGAGCAATGAAGTTCTGTGTAAGACTGCACTGCCTGATACAGATCAAACACCATTTTTGTACATATGGGCAGGTCTGCTCTAAAACAAAGCAGTGTTGAAACACAGACATGGCATATCACACAGCCATGCTTCATTCAGCTTCATTGCATAGCAAGCATCAATCAAGGCTTCATCATGCATTACACAGCCTGCAGTTGTTATGAGGATGGGGCAGTTCAGGTGTTACCATCCAAGACCTTTTCACCCCCTATTAGAATTCTCAGCTGTGCACTGTTTCAACTGCATCCGCACTGTGCATAGATCACAAGAGATATAAAGTCCCTTGCCTCCCTCCTTGTACCCCAGCACACTCTCCACTCCAAGTTTTCTCATTGCTTCAGCACTGGTTGGTAAGTACCATTGGTGCTTGTGTTACACCTGTCTTGGGCCACTGTACTGATATTGCCATCATAGCTAGCAGGCTTACTGTCTGTCCAGACCCTTTCATTGCATTTCAACAGTCTAAATTCCATTTGGTAAGTAAATTGTTAGTTGTGTTCCAGTAACTTTGGGCCACTGTACTGAACTTGCTCTCACAGCTGGCCATCTTATTGTCCATTCAAACCCAGTTATCATTGAGCCCTTTGACATCCTACACTACTCTGTGAGTACATTGTTCACATTGCACTTACTGTACTGAGCTCACTGTCACAGCTGGCTGTCCAGCTACCCTTTTTAACCCCTGTTATCCCTCTTTGCCATCCCATACTGTCATGCGGTTTTCCACCTCTCTTGTCTTCTTTGCCACTGTTGTCACTGGCACATTCCTTACAGTGACTGTGTCTGCTGCTCCGTACACAGGATCCAGTAATCCAGCTGTCTCTGACAGTCCCTCAAGCTTGGAGAGAAGAAGGAGTGAGTTTCCCCGGTCTGACAGGGATGTTTCAGGCAAAGCCAAGCCAGGGTTTGAATTTGTCTGGCCATACTATAATGCAGAATTAGGCAAATCAGGTGAAGCAAAAGCCCCAGTACCAGATAGTCCTTCACTACCAAACACAGAGCCATCAATTGACAACATAGTTAAAGAGGTTGAGGGCCCACACAGCTTAGGACCAAAGTAGACAGAAGCTAGATCTGTTATTGGTAGCTGGATCAACAAACAGTACAATACTTCTGTAGCTTGTTTATAGCACTCCTGCATAGTTACAATTCCTGACCAATGAAGAAGAATTGTTCCAGTGTGCTCCAGCACATTTATGCCTTTTCAGATGTGACCTTTTTGTCCCCCAAAGTGTGGGAATTGTTGGCAGAATACAGTGTCAATAACAAAAACAATGAATACAGCTGATGACATCACACTGGCCTTGTTATCAGCCCTTTATTACTTCGTATCAGATCACTTTTGCAATCAAAATGCAGTTTTTGATTTCTACAGACTGCATATGGGTACAGCTGTATCTGTAAATATAGTACACAATTGGATAGCCCCATCTTGTGGCAACATCCTGGTACAAACATCCTGTCAATTGAAGTGGAATTGAGCAATTTATGGCCAGTCTACTGAAAAAGGTCATCCAGACTCAAATTCAAACTCCACTCCTGCTGGCAAATGATGTAAAATTCTAGTCAGGTACATGTGCAGCAATCTACAGACATTGCTAGTCCCGTACCCAGACGTTCTGCCTGTGAGAGAGAGAGGGAGATGGAGAACGGTCGCGGAGCTCCCGTAGACAGTCGCTAGCGCTCCTGCTGTAGAAGGAAAAAGGAAAAAACTGATGCGAGAATAACTCTACAAATCGAGAAAATGATGGCGCGAAATGTCACAACGCGGACAGGCAGAACATCTGGTCTTTTTCGTCAGAGTGGGGGTAGATCATACCCCACGTGGCACGAATTCTCGAAAAATGAGCTTTTCAAGTGATGGGCGTCTAGATCAACTCGTTCGAGTTTGCGTCGGACGGCTGAGGTATCATTTTACAAGACCTGCGTCCAGAGTGCATAGATACCATTGGGCGAAATCCTAGCCAATACAATTTGCTTACTTGTTTTGCACGGGAATGAGGTTTGCATTGGGCTTGAAAAACGCTCCGGCTGGATCCACTTTGTTGTCATCCGGCTCCAGATTGTGTTTGTCAGGGCAGGGACTCACACGTTTACGAGGGCAGGTGCGTGTAGTTAGTCAGGCAAATTTGGATCCTCTTTGCACGCAAAGGTGAAAGAGCTCACCCATGACTTACTTACGTTACTCACAAGGAATTGTTGTGGCTTATCTATTGCGGGTTTCACAGAGGGACAGGGCATTTCATTCAAAGGTTTTGATCGTTAGTCACGGTTGTGTCACCGTGAAGCAGCGAGTACATCTAATCTATGTTAGAAGGCTATGAAAGTAGTGGAGAGCGTTGAGAGAGCGAGTCTGAGAGGGATCACACAGTGGGAGTTGGGGATCAAAAGTGCGTGTCGTTGCATTGATCAGTTTTAGTCTTATATACGGTAACTACAGCGCCCGTACGTTGAGCGTCTTAATTTAATATAGTCGAACACTCCCCTTCAAGCACGAATATGAAGTAGTTCATTGAAGTGCTTGAGTTTTTCGAGAGGTAGTGCTTTAGTAAGTGTATCAGCACGTTGATCGTTAGAAGATATGTGATGAATAGTTATATACTTCTTGAGTACATGATTGCTGATGAAATTCTTACGAATCTCGAAGTGTTTAGTCCGTTGCGAATGTTGCTCGTCAGGTGAGCTAACAATGGCAATAGTTGATGCACTGTCAGTATACATTTTGACAGGGTCCATAGTAGAGTTAAGTAGTTCGTCAATGAGTGCTTTTAGATATATAGCTTCAGTTGACGCATGCGCTAAGGCATATCATTCGGCTTCGGTGACCGATAGTGTTACTAGTGAACCACGCTTACTTGACCAAGAGATAAGCGAGTCATTATATGTGAAGGTGTAGCCCATTATTGGTTTATTGCCGTATGTAGTCATACCGTCAGAATCAGCGTATCCGACAAGTGAAGTATTAGTAGTAGTTGCTTGGTTTCCTAGGACAAGCCAGTAATCGCACGTTCCCTTCAAGTATAGGTAACACTGTTTAGCTGCAGCGAAGTGTTCCTTAGAAGGGTCAGCTAAGTATCGTGCAAGTTGACCAGTGCAGTATGCAACGTCTGGTCGAGTACAGTCAGCAACGTATCGTAAACCACCGACTAAAGACATGTATTGTTTAATAGCGTCAGCGTCCTGACGAGGTTCTTTCGAGTCACGGGGGGCTAAGTTGTGCTCGTGTATCATAGGCGTACGGCGTGTATGATCGTGGTCAAAGTTGTTTCGTTTAAGTATAGTTTGGATATAATCGCGTTGACGAAGCTTGATAACACCAGAGGCTTTGTCGTAATCGATTTCCATGCCAAGCATCCAGTGGATAGTGCCACCGTTTGTTACCTCGACATGTTGTCTAAGTGCTATCTCAAATTGTTCAGCGACGACAGAAGTGATAGTACAGAGAGTAATATCGTTGACATGAACAGCGAGTATTAGTATTAGTTTTTCTCCCCTATAAAGGTAGAAGACAGCGTTATCATAGTCTGAACGCTTAAGTCCAAGTTGGAAAAGTATATCGCATAGTACCTTGTACCAGCGACGTCCGGCTTGTTTAAGGCCATAGATAGTTTTGCGTAATTTAAGTACCCAGCCCTTAGGCAAGTTGGGCAGTAAGTCGCCAGGCGGCGGACGAAGATAAAGATCTTCATCATCGTTAATTTTACCGTATAAGTAAGCAGACTTAACGTCGAGTTGGTTAATCTCGAAGTGTAGTGAAGCTGCAAGTGTGAGTATGAGTCGCATAGAACTCATGCGCGCGACTGGAGCGAACAAGTCGTTTGCATAGTAATCAATACCATCGCGCTGAGAATATCCTTGCGCAACAAGTCTTGACTTGAGTTTAGTAACTTTGCCATGTTCGTACTTAGTCTTGTAGACGAAGCGAGAACCAGTAATGTTGGCATTTGGCGGCGGGATACAGTATTCCCAAGTGCCGAGTTGTTCGAGTGTATCAACCTCAAGTTTCATAGACTTAAACCAATCGTCTTTGAGAGGGTGATTGAGTACATCTTTGAAAGTGACAGGGTCACCGACGTCCTCAGCATAGTAAGCGTTAAACTCAGTTAAGTAGAAAGCAATGTTAGTGTCTACTTCGTCGTAGTTTAGTCCACGAGCTTTACGCGATAGTTGAGGAGTTCTGTTGGAACGCCTTGGACCAGTAGGGTCAGGCTCGTCGATTTCCATTGGTTCTATGTGAGGGTTGTCCTCAAGTTCAAGTTGTTTTTCAGTAGTAAGTTTTTCGACATTTGGTTCTTTCTCCCCTTCAATTCGTATCGTAGAGTCAACGAATTGCAAGTTACGTTCAACTCCAACACGTTGTCCGAAGTAAACGTAGTGACCTTTAGAGTGTTCAGCGAAGCCTATCCAGACTCCCCTTTTACCCTTAGATGCTAGTTTATTTGTGCGATTTCGTCGTATACAATGCACGGCTGACCGAAGACTTGAAGTCCATCAAGGTTAGCGTCTGTGCCATATCGCTTAAAGTAAGGAGTTTTGTAGTTAAGTATAGTACGAGGAGAACGATTGTACACATACATCGCGTATAATGCAGCGTACCACCATAGTCGATTTGGTAAAGATGCAGTATGCAGGTTTACTCGAATCAAGTTCATAATAGTTTGATGTACACGCTCAGCAACACCGTTTTGCTGAGGAGTATCATGTACAGTAAGACGTAGTATAGTTCCTTGAGTTTTCAAGTAAGCAGTCATAGCTTTACTGGTAAAGACACCGTCGTTATCGGCTTGAAGTATCTTGACACGAATACCATATTGCGTCAAAAGTTCAGTAGAGAAAATGACCCATTGAGTATAGGCGTCATCTTTAGTAACTAGTGGTGCAAGTACTAACCATCTAGTAGCATCGTCGACGATAGTCAACCAGTATTTGTGTTTACCAGTAATCGACGCTGTGGGTAGAGGCCCAAAGATGTCGATATGAAAGTGATCTCCGAAAGCTTCAGCTAATGATGAAGAACGAAGTTTGGGTACAGTATTGCGATGGATATTGTTAAGTAAACAATCCTCGCACGGAGTTTCAGTATGGTCAGTTATATGATCAGTGATGATTGACGAAGTTTGAAGTAGTTTCTTGATCATGAAGTAACTGAGATGACCGAGTTTTTTATGTAGTTCAAGTAAAGTAATGCCAGTTCTATGCACGCTTGCTAAAGAAGTCACTCGAGTTGATGATAGCGTGTATAAATCATTTGATTTTCTAACAACAGCCACACAAGTCGAGTTCGAGTCGTATATAGTACAAAGATTGTGATAAAAAGTAAAACGATAATCAGAGTCCAATTTTCCAACGCTGATTAAAGTAAAAGGTAGAGTTGAGTTGAAGTAGACGTTCTTTAGCAGGAGTTCAGTAAGCTTACCACTTTCCTGTTCCAACTCGAGTACCATGTCACCAGCGAGTTTCAAAACTAGTTGTTCTGAGTTGGCAACAGTCAGTACGATAGTTGGTACGGAGTGGACATTGAAAAGTAAGTCTCGATACGGCGTACAGTGTATAGTCGCGCCAGTATCAAGAATATGTACCGACTCGTCTGTTGACGAAGTCGCATACAGCGGAAGTAGAGTATGAAAAGTGGTAGTAGTAAGTGAAGTACTTACGTGCATAGTGACGTCGGACTCAGAGAGAGCCGACACCCACGCGCTCTGGTTGCGACGAGGAGTAGTTGTCGACGGACCAGCAACAGCGGGAGTAGCAACAGCAGCGGCGGCAGTGGCAGCTTTGCCCTTGGCACCAGCAGCAACAGACTTCCGGGTGATACCCTTCCTCTTCATCGCCTTCTTGGACTTCTCTGTCCAGGGCGAAGGGCAAGTAGGCGTCGTGTGGCCTGTCTCGTTGCAGTTGTAACACTTCATCTTCAAAGTGTCACGAACGGACTTCTCCTTCGAGTAAGGAGCGGCGGCCGCACGAGCGGAGGAAGTGGCTTTTGCCGGACGTTCGACACGTTTGTCGACTGCTGGCGACGCGGCGGATGAACCACCAGCGGGCCTATCGCGAGGAACAAGGGTTGACGAACCCTTGGACCGAGAGCGGTCAAGTGGATGAGCGAGTCGCCAACTATGAAAGTCGCGGCGGAGCTCGACGCTCAGAGAAATGGGATTGTAGTCGTACTTCTCGCCCGCGGGAGTACGGGAACGCACGCCAGCCTCGTAGCTAGCGCGAGTATGCGCATAGGCGGGGGGAATGATGCCGACGAGGGCGGAGTAGAAGATGTGTTGGGGGAATTCGATACCCTTGGACAGAATCTTTGAGTACAAGTTGTGCGCGTCGTCGAGTAGTTTGTCCATTTCGTGGACAGGACGGCGGAGGGAGAAAAGTTGGAAGATTTCGTTCGCGTCCGACATAGTGGAAGTCGGCTCGAACCGTTCGGAGAGTTTCTCCATGAGTCTGTGCGGCGCGGTCTCGTTGAGATAGTTGGCCATCACAGAGTCTGCGATGTGTCCAGCCAGGACGTTGAAGACGGCCCGTTGGACCTCTTGAGGAATGGTAAGACCACCCCTGTAGCTATAGAAGTCGACGATGGTCGACATCGCAGTATCAACGCGGAATTTCCACATCGGCCAGGTATCAGGACCTGTAAGTTTGCCAACGTCTGCGAAGGCTTTGTGGACGTCGCTAAGCGACATAGTATACTCCACGTCGTGCTTTGGAGGCACGGAAAGGAGGGACGACACTGCTCGCGCAGAGTCAGTGGGGCCAGATGGCGAGGGGGACGGTGCACAACAGGCTCTGGGCAGTTTGCCCCTTCGCCTTTCGTGCGCCTCGTCGTCGTCCATAGGATCGTCACTATCGTCCGACGATGGCTTAGTGGTGTGACGACGGGCGAAGTCGTCGCGGAGTGTGTCGAAAGGAGTGCGACGGCGATCAGAGGGAGGAGCTGAGACTCGACGTGATGCCGTGTTGCGGGCAGTGGGATGGTCGACGACGGCAGAGGTAGAAGCGACGTTGGGAGCGTCGTCGGAAGGTGCAGGCCCTGGGGTAACAGCGCGAGAAGCGGAAGACATTGTTGGTTGTTGAAGAGGGGTAGGAGCAGGAGGAGGAGTAGGAGTAGGAGTGAAGACCGGGATACGTCTCCTGCGAGTTGTACGAGGGATAGTGCCTTGAAGAAAGTCGGTTTGTTTTCGTTCGCGCGTAGAACGACGAGGTTGAGGCTGATCAGTAGGATCAGAGCTCATCAACTAGTGGGCACGCGGCGGATTAACCACCAGCGGGCAGAGAGTGAGTGCAGATAGTAATATGAGTGAGGTAGTGAGCTTATCCGGGGCTCATAACCTGTTAGAAGGCTATGAAAGTAGTGGAGAGCGTTGAGAGAGCGAGTCTGAGAGGGATCACACAGTGGGAGTTGGGGATCAAAAGTGCGTGTCGTTGCATTGATCAGTTTTAGTCTTATATACGGTAACTACAGCGCCCGTACGTTGAGCGTCTTAATTTAATATAGTCGAACAATCTATTCTCAGACGCCCATACATCGGCGAGAATTCGCGCCACGTGGGGTATGATCTACCCCCACTCTGACGAAAAAGACCAGACGTTCTGTTCACCTCAATTGTAACATTCCGCGCCATCATTTTCCCAACTTGTAGACTTATTCTCGCAGCTCTTTTTGCCCCTTTCTCGGCAGGAGCCCTGGCGACTGCCTGTCTCCCTCAGAACGTCTGGATCCGAGACTAAGACATTGCTTGCTCTCTGAACAAGGAATACAATCAGAAGACATGCCACACATAGTATTGGCTCTGAGCGAAAATTACCAGTACTTTGGAAGCTAACTACAAATTCTCAATCTCTACATTCTTGAACAATGTAAATATGTGGCTGCATTAGTAGTGAGTACTGTATCTGATTGTTTCACAAAAGTTTCACAACTGTTAGTTGCTCTTGAAGCAGGAGTTACAATCAGAACACAGCCTGTGGCAGTTCCAATGGGGGTGAGTCAGTTCAGACATCAACAGGATGTGGTTGCATCAGCAGCAAGCACTGCCTTTGATTCTCCCACACAGTTTCACAACCACTAGTTGCTCTATAAGCAGCAATCACCATCAGAACCCAGCCTGTGGTAGCTCCATTGGGGTTTGGCAGTGCAGACATCAACAGGGCACATGTAACATGTTCTAGCAATTGATCCAATGAGACACCTTCAAGCTCTTCATTCTTGAAGCAAGTAATGTTCTAGAATCAGCAGTGAATACTGCACAAGATTAATGACAAGATAGATGAAGCCCTTTGCTATCATTGGTGACTACCTTCATTAATGTATGGCTTCTTTTCCTGCAACCAAACTTATCAATCGTAGTACAGTCACTTTATCCCAGATCAAGTTGCCTATCAAATGTGTCACCAATAGCAAATGCCCTTACTACCGTCAATATTCCTGGCCATATTATTTGGCAAGGTTCTTACCAGGAACAAACCTGTTTACTGAAATTCTTATTGGTAGAAAAGGCACAGGCTCAGGTAACTATTTCAGGCTATATGACTCATTCAATTTGCTGTCAATAGCATAGTCACTTGTAACCCTGCTCCTGCAGTTTACCAAATTTTATCTGGGACCTTTAACATAGTTCAACACCATTAAGAAGACGCATCTCAAAAAATATTGATCTCCATGCTCTACACCACAAACTTGTTTTGATTTTGTACTCACACCCATTGTTGCACTTCAAACAATACATCACAGTTGCTCTTCTTTCATGGATAATTGTGTGCTCCAGTGAAGACAAACCACCAACTTACTGTACATTACTCATTGAAGAAGCTATTCCCAACAAAATTACTTGTTCAAGCTGCTACGAGCACCAAGTTTACTTACAAACCTGGCTCAAAAAGTAATATTTCATTCAATCTTCAGGAATTGTACTTGTCAGTTGCTGGCCTTGCTAACGCTAGTACTTAAATTCAGAGCAACTGCACTTAGCTGCCTGCCGCTGGTGAAATGCACACAACAATTGAGGTTGTGTCTATGGTATCTGCACAAGGTACTTACCTGAGAGTGCACAACATTGGGACAAGAGCAAGCACTACCACTAATCTGCTTTAACTGCCTTGTCATGATATTGGTTGACAATAAATAAGATCAGGATTGTGCTTATATCATAATGGATGTGGTGTTCACTGCCATGCTCATAACACTGGATATTGAGTTCCTGATGGTTTGTCAGCACTAATGAAACTTCACTAAGTACAGGCTGATGGTGAAATACCAAGAGCATGACTGATTTGTTGATTATGGCAAGCTCATCAATAGGCAGTAACAATCATGTACATTAGGTTTGCAGAACTGTATACAGAAACATAAAGCACAATGCAGAAGCCTGACAAGAGTACAAATTTGAGAGGATAACAAAGACCATGTTTCTAAGAGCATCAAACAGAGTCCAATTTGGTTTCAGAGAACTGACACCTGAGACTAAGGCTGTGTAGAGCTTGAAGCAGCATGTGAAACATCTGGACTTTTTCTATAGTGGTATCCAATAAGGACTAGAGGGGAAGAGGCTGGTAAGCTTCAAAGATGAGTCTGATTTCTCTTGCTGCTTCAGCAGCTCAGCTTATATACATGTCTGTATCTACTTATGTAAGCAGCTACCATACATGTATACTTCAGCTATTCTACTGTATTACTAAGAGCATTACTCAGTGTATGACTAGGCTCAGCACTTGTACCAGAGGCATACATATTGAATTAATGACTCACACTAGTACTTGGCCTCAGACGAACACTTTGAACATGCTCTGGAGTTGTACTATGTGCTTTCCATGTCATTCTATAGGCCACTAGAACACAGGTGTACATTTATGTGCAGTTCTTCTATAGTGCTATATGCTACTTGATCTACACAACTCATATCTGTACATCTCAGCTAATGGGATGGGATCATTGCAGTTACCATATACAGCTGCATAATTCCCTTATCAAGACTCTGGGAACTCTGCTACCTTGAGATGTCCTGAAACAAAACATGGAAGACTACATAATAATATATAATGTTAATGTTATGCATACTGTTTGTAAATATATCAGCTCAAGACCCAGCTAAGTCCCAGACTAGTGGTGGCATTTGAGTGATTGGAATGAAAAAGTGAGGTGCATTTTGTCATGTAAAGAGACTGCGTAAATGCAAAAACAAGGAGTGAGTAGAGTGGAGTGCATGCATGTTTGGGCCCTGTTCCTCTTGCCTTACGGCTGTATAAAAATAATACAAGCTCTAGTTGTTGTGAATGCAGGGTTTGGAGCGTGCACAGGAAGCTCAAAAAGATGAACACAATGTTATTTTGTAGCTACAAGAATACAAGGATTTTATATTGATTTAACTATCCAGATGGATAAAAGGAAAATTCCAAAATGGGTCATCTGCACAGAATGAAAAAAGGTAGGCAGAGGAAACAAATGGAAACAAATCAAATCAAGAGGAAAGATAAAAATACAACACTTCCTCTCAATGAGCAGAGCGTGAAAACAACTGTAAGTTGCCTAGAAGCTGTACCCTGGTGGGTCAGTAAAAACATAAGAACCAATTGTAGCAAGGGGCTCTGTAGCAACCATAGAATAAGCCGTGGATTCCGAAGTTGCCACATTGGACTGAGCAGCAGGCTTTTCTTCTTTGCATATGGGTCTGATGTGTTCTTCCTTGCCACATCTGTGACAATTGACTCCTGTGCAAAAACACTGTGTCTTTGGCATGAAATGAGTGGCTGTGAAAGTCTGGGCACTGACACATGACTTGTGTTGAGATTTCTCCTGCACAATACAATTAATAAGACTGGCAGAGGTGAGCTCACCATCAGTAGCAATGACGGAAACAAATGTGTCCCAAGATTCTGGTAACGCACATTGCAAGATTGCTATTGCCCAATGTGGTAACAGTTCCCAGGACCATGTTGTACTCAATCCAGAGACACCTGATGTCTCAGACCTTAACGGTGAGATATTCTTTCTTGTTGATACAGTGACCAAATACTTTGCGTCAAATAACAATGTGGGCAACAGTGCCCTGGGTGGCAATGATATTGGCCAAGGCATCAGATGCCTCCTTCAGAGTTCTGGCAGCCATGACATGCATCATCATGTTATTATGATGCAGAGTCGGATGGTAGTAAGCACCTTCTGTTCTTTGGCTTCCCATTTGCTGGTGTCTCCTCACCTATGTTTCTCCACAGATCTACTGACATGCTCCCAGAGATACAATCCTCGAAGGGTGTTGCTAAGCTGGATTCACCACATGAGGTAATTTTCTGGTCCGGCAAAAGGGGTGATCTGGTAGGCAAATGATGTAGAGGTAGGTATAGGGGTGGCAACTCCTTCAGCCGTAATGAATAAGATCCAAATCCAAGATGATGGCCTAAGAGCGTAACACTGACATAATGTTGCCCAAATACAAAGTGATTCATCCTAGGTGTTAAGACTGACTATTGTCAAGGGACAAGTTGTCAAGTCAGAACCCCTTGGTGTAGCTACACACAAGGTCAAATGATGTTCTAGGCAGCGCGGTTGCTGTCAAGCACAGTGGCAGACAGATGATGGTTTGATAGAAGGAATATTAATACAAAGTGGATAGACTGAGGTTCTAGCCCCATGTCTAGCGGCTATTTATACATATTGACCTAACTACTTTTGGATCAGTCCAAAGTAGTGGTAGAAAATCAGAGGAATAGAAAGGAAGAACAATACACAGAGAACAATAGCTGCTTTGAAAAGCCAATGGGAGAAAAGACCATCAAGGCGCGGAAACAATGGACAATAGAAAGGTGAGACATGAGGCAAAGATCAATAGAGAAGGGATTGAACCCAAAACAGGGGATATACAGGATTGGACCCAAGACAGGGGATAGATGGGGTTGGACCCAATGGAATGGTAACAGAGGTATGGAAAGGTTGAGGGTTGAACCAAGGCAATGGTGACCAATGGAGGCGATGTGGATCAGGGAATGATGGAGGAAGGACGAGTTGGATCGTCAAGGCAAGTGTAAAGAAGATAACTAGTTATCAGGATAATCGAAGAAGTGAGGAAAAATAATAGGGTGTGAAGACCGTTTGTAACACTAGGGGCACAATGCCAAGCTAATATTGCCACGAGATACAAATCAAGAGAGTGTGCGCCTAGAGCACAAAGCTCATAACCTGTTGTGAATGCAGGGTTTGGAGCATGCATGGAAAGGGGGCTTGGAAAGATAAACACAACAAAAAATTAGATTAGATAAAAAGAGAATCCCAAAACAGGTAATCTGTGCAGAATGACGAAAGGTGGGACAGAAACAAACAAAACCAAGCAGAAAGATAAAATACAACACAAGTTCTCCAACTCTTGCAGCAGGAACCAAATCGGAGAAGAGTTGCTTTCTGCCTCTGCAGAGTACATGATGGTAAGTTTTCAGCAACAAATGAAGGCTATGCATGCCATGCACTTGTATTTCCTCAAAAACACTGAAAGGCATCAGTCATTGACTTCCACTGATTATGCGTGTAAGCACTTACAAATGTTTATAGCCAAGCATGGCTGCTGTGTTGATTCAGAGAACTGAGATGCTCAGTATCAAGCTACACAATAGTCCTCCTCAGAGTTGATGCAACATTGCTGTCAAGTAGAGGCAACATTGAGTTACTGTTGATTAGGACCTTGGAACTGTGATAGCTGGTTCTGTAACCTTAAATCAGAGTACAAACACAGAAATATACAGAGACAAACTACGGGCTAAGGAGGAATCTGGCTTTCTGGCCTTGCACACACCAGAAAGATTGGATCACCACCTATTTTATACTCTGACCAAACCAACTCATATAAGGGTTAGGGCCTGATTAGTGCAGCATTACGTAGGCACATTGTTCCATAATCCCCTGCCAAATAGAATAATTCAACAATGGTTTTGCCTGATTTTGACAGTCAACTATTTGTTATTGGCAGGGAATTATTTTGGAATCAACTACAAAATGCAGCACCAATCAGGCCCTCCAGTTTGTGCAAGAATAGGAATATTGCTAGGGTTACAGCATTGGCCATCACAACATCAAAAGTCTTACCTTACAGCACTTTAATGTTGCCTTCTCTTGGCAGCAATGTTGCATCAACTTTGAGGGAGACTATCACATTAGGTGGCTCCTTGCTCCCTCCAAAGGACAATTGCAGATAAGCTATGTGTCGTGGATGGCCTGACTAGGCCTTATTTTTTGCATTTTACCTCTAAGTTCTACCTTTGAAACTAGGTTGAAACCCGGTTGCAACCCAGTTGCAACCCTCTCTGCACAAACCCCTTGCATGTCTATTAAGTGTCCGTATCACGTGGCTTAGAGGCTCTACATGGTCACATTACTTGCTGCTACATCACACTGGCACGTGACTCAGCTTATGTAAGACTACATGGCTACAACCACATGGCTTAGCCCATAGCTAGGGTTTGACGTCATAGATACCACACACATGGACTCTTATTGTTCTTTTGCTATTTTTAAGAATGTTCTCACAGGTGTGGAAATGGAATACAATAACTGGTCTCCTTTTAGATAGATTCTCTCACGAGTAGAGGTCTTGGCAGAGTCCAGACAATAGCTATTGTTCTCCTTTAGGTAGTTCTATTGTTCTTCATTTACATGGCTTCTTGCAAAGCCTGCCCTTAACATGGTCTGTGTGCAGGTCCCTGACATCTATATATACTGCTGCATGTACACTCCTAGACCCCCATCTCGACCTCTTGGTCTTTACTGGGCTAGGTAAGCAAAACCCCTCTGTACTACATAGCTAGTAGTCAGAATACTAACTTGGTCTTTACTGGGCTAGATACTTGAACAAAGTCTGATAGCTGGTGAAAGCATTGTGCTTCACGCCTGCCACCACCTCCTTGTCAATTTCCACTTTGTGTCCCTGTTTGTCACGTCAAGCCCTGTCTCCGTGTCACTATGGCAGACTATCACCTCAATCTGTACCAGCTGCGGGATCAGGTTTTGGGGAGCAGCTTCTCAGCCAAGTCCACAGTTGACAGGGGACGTTGATGCCTGCTGCAAACATACACCTACTACTTGTTCTGTAGTGCAATCTGTACGTGTATATATATGTAACCTGTACGTGTATATATATGTAACCATGCCATAGCGTTGCTGCAGTAACTGCATTGCTGGTGTATGTTATGACCTCATGGCCTTTGCATAGCAATACCTCCAAATATCTTTGTAATCCACAACAATTTAATTTGAATTATGTTTCAGATGAAAAACAGAGACAAAATGTGCTGTTTATCCACGTCAGGAAATTGACTGTTAATTCAGTGGAGAAAGCACAAAAGAACAGAGATTCTTTATTGAGGCAAATATTATCACAAGAAAAAACGTAAGAAAGCATGTACTTTTTCAGAATGCCTTTTGTTGATAGGATATATGTGGCTTGTTACGCAGTGTTCGTTCTGAAGTGGAAATTGTCTTCCACTCTGCGCCAAGGAGATCGGGTGACGGGTCTGTCATGCGTGGTCATAAATTACTCGTACAATTGCAATGTTGTGATACACGCGGCATGGAAGAAGTACATACAACTTCGCTAAACCGACAACACAGTGGCAAAGTATCTACAAGATATAATATACCTGTCTCAAAAAAAGCAGGAATGAGAACAAGCACATGGCTATTGTACATGTACAACAGAAAGCAAGGGAATGGATAGGTAAAGAGTAGTGATGGAAAGCGAGGCTGAGGATATGAACGAGAACTGGCTGGTATACAGAAAGCTGAAATCTGAATGAGATGAGAAAGTCATGAGATGATGTAAAGCAAGCAAAGTCTACAGAATCGCCCCAACAAAGCACAGAAAAGCGAGAGCACACATCACCACCACCACCTCCTCACACATCCGACTCTCTCCTCGACGGCATCGGGCTCTTGCTTCTGCTCCTCAGCCCCACCCCACCCTTTCCGACTCTCTCACCCTGGGCAGAAGCGTACACTAACGTCGGTACAGCGAGCGTCGCCTGATCGTTGTTGTGCGCGGGGTCTAGGGACAATGTTGGATGAGGTCAAAAGGAGAAGGTGAGAGAGAAAGAGAGCGTACCGGCGAAAGGGCTCTTGGTGTCAGCAGGGCCGTTGTCGTCCTCCATCCGTGTGTATGACGACGGGAGCTTAGAGTCCATGGCGTCTTCGAACCCGCCGGTGCGCGGCGAGCGGGGAGACAGCTCGGTGATGAAAACCGTGCTCTTTGGGTGCCTCGGATCGAACGAGTGGCGGCCTGGACGAATTTGTTTGCACATTTGGTGTGGTTGGTTGGGTACATGGTAAGTTCAAAACATACTGCACGGGAGAAAGCTGAAGGTGAGACGCACTCTTTCTGAGTTGTCCCGGCTGCTTCTTCAAAGCATATACGAGAGCAGCAAATACGACGAAAAGCAGAGCGACGCCTCCTATAACTCCGCCGACGATCGCTGCTTTGTGCGTGGATGCGGTTGACGAGAGAGATGCGGTCGCGTTGGTCTCAGGCACAAAGTATCTGTTCAGCCAAAACGCACCATCGTTCCGTCAAGCTTCACAGAGCAACTCAGGGAATCACATACACAATATCGGTCAAATGCAGCACCAAGTTCGTCCCCCAAATCTCCCCATCATAAATACTGTACGCAGGCTGGTTCACATCCGACAAGGAGAGCGTGAGGTTGTGGGTGCCGAGATCGAGGAAATAGTCAATGAAGAGTTCGCACAGGACGTCTGCGGACTGCAAGTTGTATGTATGGGTGGCCATGTCATCAATCGTGATGGAAAAGCTGCCAGAGTTGTTGTTCCGGAGACCTGATACCTGCACACGGTTCCCTAGTGCCGCCCAGTGTTCATATGGAGGTCTAAATAGGATGGAGCTGACGAAAACATACCAGTGAAGGTCAGCGACGCGGTAGCGTTGATTACGCTGGTATAGTGGTCGTCAGACGCACAGGCAGTGTTGTACTCTTCGTGCCATGCGTCTGCAGGAGCGAAGACGACGTCGGTATCAAAGTCGACGGAGACAGCTGTGTCGAGCGCGTATCCGACACCCAATAGCGACAGAAACGAGAGGGTCTTCCAGGTGAACATCGTCGTCGGTGGTGGTGCGAGAGGGGGGACGACGATGGTGGGAAGGGCCGCTGTGAGTGGTAGATACTTATATGCATATCAGGTCCGCATCAGTCGAAATATGGTGTTATAATTATTCGACGTCACTAATTATAAGCTTCTCGCCCAGGCCTGGTGATAAGAGATTGTTCCATGTTTAAAGATATGTTTGTCGATAAGTACAGCTCAAAATACTCTACCGTGACCCCTCCGCTCGTCGCTTCAAGTCCGTCGCCATCCCCTCAAATGCCACTTTCAGATACGGGGCCACGAACCACCTCACAATCCACGCAGCAGGACCGTCAAACACCTCAATCGTCTCATACTTGGTCTTCCTACTCCCGTCTTCTTCTTCAACAACCGTGAGCCACTGCCACCGCTCCGTCGTCATCAGCCACTTGGGCATCCTGTTCGTCCACGCCGCCCTGTAGTGCTCTGCGTCCACCAAAGAAACCACCAGCCGCGTCGTCGACGGGCTGAGCAGGGAAAAACGGGACGGGGGAGACATCGACGGTGGGAGGTGTACGGTGAGGTGGAGATACGCGCCTTCGTGGGCAACTTGGTCGGGTAAGAGGTTGTCCGAATGGTCTACCACGCACTGCTTCCGTCTATCAAGAGCGTGCAGCGGCGCGTGTGTTAGCATTTTACGATTGTAGGTGGCTGGTTCTGTAATGTTCTAGCCATGATACGCACACAAACGAGTTCCTGTATACGCATGCATGTCAGCAACCTCAATCTCAAGCCTCGTTCGCGTGTGTAACACATACCATTCAGGATAGGCCGGAAAGTCCATCAGGACCCGCCAGACGGTGTCAATTGGTGCGTCAATGACACTCGACCCTGTTACGGCGAGTACGCCGTCTGACGAAGTCGGAGGAAGGTTGCCAGGCATATCTTGGGTGTAGAATGGTCGTCCGGAACCTAGTGTATGTCGAGTGTACGTCAGGAAAATGTAGGCCTAGGGAAGGTGTAGCTACGCGGTGTGAACTATGAGGCCATGTATACGTCAGAACTCTTGATAAGCTACTAATACCATAGGTATGATTATGTAAGATAAGAAAATGGATGAGGCGCTTCCACACAGTCTTATCAGTTCAGTTCATAGTAGTTCAAAAATCTTGCCAGACGCAACCGGTTTATTCACTACTTGCACTTGGCAACGCACAGTGCCAGAGCCATACATCTGCAGCACTTTCGACGGCTGTACGGCGTCCAGCAACGTCAGGCTGATAATTCATTCAGTGGGTATGTGTTACATGTACGTATATTGAGCTGAATCCGTTCCCGATCCCGCAGCGAGGTCTTAACGGCAGCGTGATGATTCACAGTTTTCGTAAGTACTTTGCTGCACCCCAGACGACATCGTTTCGCAGAACGCTCGACGCCTGGCTTTACAGTCGTGTCACAGTTCAAATTCTAGATTAGGCTGCAACTCTGCCGTTCCTTGATCGTGAGTGCAACTCGGAGCCGCGTTCGGACTTGTCTTTCTTCTAAACGTTGACTAGCAAGCCTCTGCCAGGAATATCCAACGTTACAGCCATGTCCTCCGTCGAAGGCGACAGCGACACAACTCGCAGCAATCCTCGCCGCAAGACTCGCAAGACTCGGGCCTGTGACATGTGTAGACGTCGGAAAGGTAACCGTTCTCATACATACATTTTACCCAGAAATAGGCATAAATTGCTGACAACGCCTCCAAACTGTAGTGCGCTGTAAGTAAGCAACACCTTTTTGCTTCGGCCCGAGAGAAGAAGGGCGGAATAGCCACTCAGTTTTCTAATTGGTACGCAGGCGACGGGGGCAAGACTGCAAGCGGCGTTTGCACGAACTGCGTGTATTACAAGTATAAATGCACTTACTTCCAGTCTGCCGAGGTCTGTTGTTTGCCTTCTCTCGAAGCGGAAACAACACTGACCAATCTCGTTAGAAACGAGTGCCGGACGCAGGGCGAGTACTTTCCAATCTCGAAAGAAAACTTGTGTGTACTCACGCTGTTTTCAAGGTACGTGAAGTCACTCGAGGAGCAGTTGGTAGAGACACGTGCTCTCCTTGCCAAGTACCGCCAGCTGTATCCCAACGGCGACCCTTCTGGGCTTTTCGAACGCGCTGCCTCCCTAGGAACAGATGCTGCTCCAACTGGGACGACTAATCCTTTCACAACCAATGAGACCGAACTGAGCGACACTCCTCACACATCCACATCAACTCTCTCCAGCTTCATCCAACCTCCCTCCCCCCTACCCCCAGTTCCAACGCCAACACTAGAAGAGCACGAACCGGACTTCGACCCTTCCGATGACGAAGTTTCGACGCACAAAGAGCTGATACAGCCGCTGGAGAGGATGACCCTTTACCACAACAAAAACAGCTTCCAGGGCAAGTCGAGCAGTATGATGTTTATCCAGGCGGCATTGGACACGAGGAGGGAGTTGGTCTTTGACGGTGCTCCAATACCCTGTCGACAGCTGAATACAAGTATAACTCCGAGTTATGGCGGGGAAGGCGAGGCCGGAGAGAATGGCCATAACTTGGAGGAAGTTGGCGACAGTAACGGGAAAGCAAAGGAGAAAGATAGAAGCTTGCACGAGAGTCTCACATTTCAGCCCAAGCGCGTCGAGTATTGGACAGAACACAAGGTACGCCCTCGCTTTTTGCATCGCACATCCTTCTCACTCACAGTAACCACACTTATAACACCAGTGGGTCCTCAGAACACTGGACGACCCGGAGCCGTCATTCTCTTTCCCTCCCCCAGACCTCCTCCACCACCTCATCTCGCTCTACTTCTCCGAAATCAACACCTACACACCCCTCCTGCACCAGCCGACGTTCGAGCGGGACGTCCGTGCGGGGCTGCACCTGCGTGACAACAGGTTCGGTGCTGTGCTGTTAATGGTGTGTGCGCAGGGCGCGACGGTGAGTGTTGATCCGAGGGTGTTGCTTGACGAAGAACGGTCTGAACACGGCGAAGGAAGCGCGCATAAGAAGACATATTACTCTGCTGGGTGGATGTGGTTTGAGCAGGTGCAAAGGACGAGAGTGATCTCTCTTAGACAGGCGACGTTGTATGATATGCAGCTGGCATATGTACGTGACTTTAATCCTAGCGAACTTGGCGATGCTCTCTACTGACGTGCACGGGTACTTTTGAGTTGTAGCTCATAGCTTCTTATGCTGTGGAAACCTCGATGTCGTGGTATTGCATAGGGTATGGAATTAGAGTTGCCCAGTTACTGGGCGCGCATCGTAAGAAGTCGTACGAGGCCAGGCCGAGTGTGGAGGGAGAGCTCCGTAAGCGTGCTTTCTGGTGCGTCTTTGAATCATATTCCTAGTAAATTTTCTGCGACTGAAGAAACTCAAACGCTTTTGCACAGGGCGCTCGTACTCTATGACCGGACACATAGCTCTATGTTCGGTCGGCCGTTGGCCATACAAGATGAGGAGTAAGCACATCTCTCTACACTCGATAAAATCCTACTTGATGGCGTTCTTGCTTCTCCCGCTTGCAGCTTTGACCTGGACCTGCCCATTGCATGCGACGACGAATACTGGTTACATCCTGACCCGGCCCAGGCGTTCAAACAGCCAGAATACAAACCCTCAAAGGTCGTCTACTTCAACTGTCTGTTGAGGTTATCGCAAATACATGCATTTGCATTGCGCACGATTGTCAGTAATAAGTCTATTCCGTTCCCATAACCCCAAGTTGACTGTTGACCACAGTATTCTATCAATAAGTCAAAGGCTCTACTCGGGCTGGTAGGCCGTGACTGGCAACAACGAGTCGTTGCTCAGGTCGATTCCGCGCTCAACAGGTGGCTCGACGGTCTTCCCGCTCACCGTGCGTAATTTATATGTTTTCTGGTTCAATCGTAGCCACGCATTTTGACCAAGCGCCCTCAGTACGCTGGGACCTTCCGCACATGAACAATGACCTCTTCTTCATGCAATCAGCCAACATCTACGTCGCATACTATAATCTGCAGATTGTGGTGCACAGGCCGTTTATCCCCTCCCCACGTAACCCCTCTCCGTTGTCGTCCCCGTACCTTGCGATCTGCGCTAACGCCGCTAGGTCGTGTATTCACGTCTTGGATGAGCAGTGCAAGCGAGTGCAATTGATCCATGAGGCAAGTCAAATCTACGCACTTGGCTTGGCACGTTCACTGAAATTTCACGTATATTTATTAGCAACACGCACTGTTTAACACAGCCATCGTGCTACTGCTCAACATATGGGGGGACAAGAAGTTGAGCGCTTCCGCTGAGTCGACGAAGGACATGCAAGAGGTCCATAAAGTGATGCACATTGCCAAATGCATGGAATCGAGGTCAGTGCTGTATCTCATCATCGCTCACGGCCACGGCGTTCTCACCTTAGGTTATCGTTCAGGAATCACGGTTATGGCAGAATATGGTTTGTGTCTATCGAGAAGTTGTTTTTCAGAAGCTAAGATTCTTCACCCAGGGACGCTATATCGTCCTTGGTCGCTATAGGTGATCGTACAATGTCTGAGCGACCTTCGTCGGGCTCTAAACGTCCGTTCAAGTTCAGAGACGTTCCAGCAGATTGCAGCTACTCGCAGCCATCTCCGCCGGCTGGGGAGCGTGAAGTCGCTGGGACGAAGCGGGTGCAGCAATTCCAGCAGCAGCAGCAGCAAACTCAGGCACACCGAGCACAGCCGCTATCAAGTCCAAGCCAAATCTTGCATACGAACGAAGACTCGGAGCTCAGCACGATACCTTTGCGGACATTTGGCGATTGTCCACAAAACAGTATCAATTCTTCCTCGGGCGTCTCTCAAAGCTTCGACACCACATCGAACACCCACGAACCGTTTATCACTCCCTCATCCTTTGGACCATTGCCAACCGAAGACTCTATGATGCAACCTCCAATTAACCCAGTGTTAGAAGCGTTGCTCAGCATGCTCTCCCCCGCACAATACCAGCAAGCTGAGATGGCATCAACGAGCTTAACAGTGCTTCACAATACTGGTAGTATTGACAACGACACGTTATGGACTGACGTTATGTCTGGCTTAAACACAGATGGCGCTATTCACCCAGACACAGTCGATTTTGGATCTGTTGATCCTTCGATAGCGTGGTCTTCAGCTCCAGGCGGTTTTGTGTGAGTCTTCTCTTTTTGGAATTGATGACAGTCTAAGTTCGTGGTGACTGGCAGGTTGGAAGACTGGGAGACGTACCTTATGGATCTTCACAATCTGGGTGACGGTGCTTCCGGCGCATCCGGACTTGAATATCAATAGAAAAGTTGCGGTTCGTAAAACCACTACACTCTCAGATCAACGCTGCCGAAACGAATGTGCATCTCAGTAAAACGCTTTATGTCAATGGCCTTGTTTCAGAGTCCTTGTGAACCTGTCGGTAATCCTGATAGACGTGTTTGCTCGTGCTCGTGTGAATAGGGGCAGGGGCAGTCCTTGCTAAGCGCATAACGCTTATATCGCACTGACATAGAGAGGCGGATCGAATCGCTGTAAGTGTTGATGGGATATCCACAGGGAAGAGCACTATATTACGACCCTTCCCCCTCAGTCAATCAATGACCTTTAACAAACAATGAGTAAATCGTCGACAACACAAACACTCCTTAAAAGTCGGCGATGGCTCGCACGTCCCTTTGAACCGCACCGTTAAGGACGCGAATTCTCACTAAAGGCAACGTGCCAAAGAACGTTAACTACGTTCCCACGTGAACAAGCAATCAGGCCGACAGTAGCCTGAGGTAGCGATGGGAATATGAAGAGGCCGGCAGGGTACCGAGCGGCGTAGCGATTGTTTGCGGGAGGCACGAATCAGGGGGCGAAAAGGTACAGGCACCAAATCAGGCTTCTGATTTGTGTAAGTGCTTTTGCGTGCGTGCGCGAGGCGTTCTTGGTAGTATGGTTGGGACGGCTTGGGACGTTGAGAACATGGATTCTCGTGTTGAACGAGAGTGTTGACAAGATTAAATTTGGCGTTGCATGTTACAAATCTTGCCCGCTCGTAGGTACAAATGCCTTAATCCGCTGGAGCTGAGCCATATTCGGAGATAAAGCCGAGGAAAATTCGGATCTCCCAGAGGCTTTCCTGGTTTCCCAACGTGAGCACCGACCTGACAAGTGCATTGTCCACCGGCATAACTGCTCAATATTGCCAACGGGGCAAATTTTTGAGGGAAATACAGTAAGTCGTAGGCAAAGCAACACAAGTGCATGTTCTACGCTCGTTTCCGGATATGGTCATGCATTTCTTCGGAAACAGCCGACTGACGAATACATGCATTCCGAGCTTGAACTTGGAATTTGTTTGTGCAGATTGTAACTCTCAGGCTCTATCTCCATTCACAGCTCGAAGTACACGTATCTTGAACGCAACGGCTGATACACGGTATCCACAAAACGCAGTGGAGCAAGCCAGCTATAAGGCATAAGACAACGGCGCGCAGCGGTACGAGATTACCACCTATGATTTGACTAGTGCAACGTTGACTTTCGCTCTCAGTTCCCTCGCCATGATAATAGTCGCAGATCAGCACATTTTCCATGCTCCTCACGGCTGCACAAAAAGAGAATGTGCAGAGCTGCATCGTCTTAATATCTCAGGCATACTAGTGGCAAAGTCGTGTATTTCTACCTTTCGGCCGCGAGCGTACAAAAAGTGGCATCCGGAAGATATGTCATTGGTGAGATTCTACTTTCGACATTCTCTATTGCCATTCTGATACCACTAGCAGTGTTGGTGTGGGATACGAATGAAGGATAGCTTGCCAAAAGAGAGATTGAGAGAACTGGCGTCAACCTTTCCCCATGGTGACCAGGCTCTGCATTGTATCAGCGCAGGTCTAGGCCTGTACGTTGCATATTCCTTTTCTCACCTTACAAGTACATAACTCACATTGCTGAACGGTATGCCAGTCAATCTCATCGCGCGACTGGCGCAGATCTCCCTCCCGAGCTATTTACACTTATCTTGCACGCTATGGCACCAGATTACGCTGGCTCGCGTGGTCATGGAATTGGTGACCTACGCACAATAGCAGCATGTGCGCTCGTTTGCAGGTATTGGGCGACGACATTTCGCCCGTTACTACTCGAACACAGGCTACTCAACATCACCTCGCACAACATGGTACGCTCCGTGCAATGCATGATGAGGTGGAAGGGTAGCGAGCGTATCGGCAGCCTGCGCACGCTTGTGGCAAGACACAAGTTCCGTGTCAATGTATATTTTGGTCACAGTGAAGAGACAGATCCATGGTTACATCATGTGCCGTTCCTTGGCATTAAGGCTGAAGAAATCCATCTCACACTCACCGGGACCTACTTCGCCAACTACATGCGCACATCAATCTCTCCGTCGCCGTATGGGAACCTACCGATACCATCATCCGCTTGTCACACTCCATTCACTACAGTGGTTTTGTCCGACTTCCAGGCACTCTCGTTCAACGCATTGGTCAAGCTGCTACAGCGTTTCAAGCGTGCGCGTACGATTCGTATCAAGAAGGTCGCCTGGGAGCCGTGTACAGCTCAGGGTGTCGTTCCTCTCCACCGAACTGCTCCTCGCCGGAATCCTATTGGCGCTGGGCCACTCTTTGTGACCATTGCAGAATGCACTGACTGCATGTTGTTATGTCTACAGACATGCTTACTGTACCCTGACTTTCCACTCTGTGCTGTGTCTGATGCGGAGCGGAATGCCGTTGCCCGATTGTTGGTGACTGCATTCGGACAAGTAGACGACATCAACATGAGCTGGGGTAAGTCTTGATCCAGGACGCTATATAGCTCTTGCGGTGCTGATCAAAGCTAGATGGAATAGGAGATACAGTCCACTTCAAACTCAACGGCACAAGCACTTACTCCGATTACGAACTTGCATTCACATGTCCTCGTGATCATGAGGCAGCCGCCGCGAATGGCTCTCGTGATCGCCATATCAAAGCTATTTGTCATCGAGTCAGCCTGAGTTATAGGCCATGGAAAAAGGATAACAAGGGTGCCAACACTGATTATACCAAATTTGGTGCGGCACTACATCAATTCCCTTCTCTTTGCAATGTCGTCTGCTGCTTTGATGACAGGAAAGAAATTGGCAGAGACTTCTTGCACCGCCTGAAGATACCGATACCATTTCTACCTGAGCACATTGCATTCAATGTTGCATGCTGCAAGTCCCCATTTGTAGCTGAGACGGCTTGGGAGCTGTTTGATGCCGAAACTTGCCAAATAATCGGTGTGTAGATGTAATCTGATAGTAGGTATTACTGTAAGTTGACAACTGTTTAACACTCAGCACAATTCCCAGATCATGACAGCATAGTTCTATGGCTCCTCAAATGCCAAGGTGTAGTTACTGTAACTGCACCTGGTCTACCACATGGCACTCCTATCAATGCTACCGGGATTTCAAAAT
>JABYQR010000197.1:0-84774 GCA_022592445.1 Cytidiella melzeri | reverse complement strand
AGGTGAAAAGGGTGGCCCAAACTCAGAGATGCAAGGACCTGGCTGTGCTGCAGGCCAAGAAAATGAATGCTGCCACTGTGGATCAGCACATGCAGCGCCAGTGTTGCTCTCGCATTTTTGAGATTGAGAGCTGGAAGCGATTGAAAGAGCTTGCAAACCTCGCCTGCTTGCTTCTGCCCACAGAAATGAGACATGCACTATAATTGCAGGATCTGAACTCACATCCATTTCTGTTACCTTGCGCTTTGCACCTCGTTTGATGAGCTCCGTTGGGTGTTTCAAATGGTCGTGCAGTCACAACCCTGCTATCTGCATGTCATGAAAACAATCATTAGTGTGTGTATGGGTGTACCCTTACGCACTGGCACTTACCCCTGTTTGCTTCACTCTCTTGAGAGGCAAAAGGAGTGTAGGTACCTGGTAAAGGCTGTTCATGACGTTGGACACATTGAACGCGGTGGAGTGATGGTGTTGTGATCCTTGCGGTGCTGGAAGGTGGAAGTGCAGCTTTTGATGCAGCTTTTCGAGCTCCCATGTGCTTCACAGCTTTTGCACTTCTAAAACTGCTGTGTCAGGGATAACTGGCTCAGCCCGTCGTAGCAATGAAGGAAGAGCTTTAGCAATCTGCTGTAGTGTGAATTGAGTAGATATTGAGTAAGAAGTGAGGTGTCTCTGCATGCTGAGCAATTTGCTTGGTACGATGCTCTGTGAAGGTGCGTTCTTGCCGAGTAGGATGCAATGTCACTCCTATGCATTGGGAGTCCGAGTCTGTGCAATTGTGCTGGGTATTGACTGCACATATGATGTCCTGCAATCATCCCTGACTGAGCACATACAGCTGTACAATTGAGTTTAACATACCTGGAGTGTGAGAAGGGCAGTGTCTTGTGTCAAGGTCAGTCGAGGGACTCGAAGCTTCTCATGTGTGTGTCCTCTATCTTGAACAGCTGAACAGAATGTGAGAAACTTGGGAGACATTTCCAGTGGCACCAGCATCTCAATAACACGTGCAAACTTGTACTAAGAGCAGGAGAAGATTCAATGATAGTGAAACATTTACCAAAACTAAGATAGCTCACCTGATTATCACCATACTTAACAAGAATATCTTTCCCAGTGACAGCTTTATCGCCGTTGATGAGAGTCATAGACTCAACCTTGAAGTAGCGTGTGTGTCCAGTCCATGGGCAGCAAGTTGAGCTGAGGGTGAGCTGCTAGTGACTGTTGAGGAGTATGTTTGTGCCCATGTAACAGACATCGAATGTCTCTGCTGTGACTTGGGTAGGTGTGCAGATCCTAGCATAATTATCAGTATAGTCACAGAGATAGTGTAGCATCTTCAGAATCATACCAGAAATAACAGGCTTGGTTTCTTTATAACCCAGGTGTGCTTTCTCTTCTGGATGATCCCTCATGTAGTCCCGGACTCCATGACCTGCAGATCTCCAAGTCTTCTTCTCGGCATCATACCAGAATCCACCAAGGGCCACATGCTTGACAGCGTCCTGTGCAGCAAAGGTCTTACAGGAGTGTGACTGGGTGATTGCCGTTGCTGTGGATGCATGAAAGCCGGAATACGTGGTTGAAGCTCTCATAGCGTTCTGTCAAAAAGAGAATGGCAGGGCCAAAACGGATGTATGCTGGAAGATGACTAGGAAGTGGAATTTTGGCTTGGTGATGAGAATGCTCAGTGCACATTTTGCAGTGATATTGAGAAGGTCTTGAATGGTCCTAGATAGATGGGCCTACAGCAGCAATGAGATAGTGTGACACCATAAAATGAAAGAAACATGCCA
Organism: Cytidiella melzeri; assembly: GCA_022592445.1. NCBI lineage: Eukaryota > Fungi > Basidiomycota > Agaricomycetes > Polyporales > Irpicaceae > Cytidiella > Cytidiella melzeri. The sequence goes on along the minus strand of JABYQR010000197.1, from coordinate 82,978 downwards.
AATATACTCTCAGTCCTCAATACCTGTATGCCAGAGAAGAACAACCAGCTCTCCAATCACATTCCATCCGTCAAGTACATCCTGAGGAACTAAGTCATGAATGAGGAATGGCATTACTTGAGCAAGGCTCTTGAAATGTTTTCCAATAAGACCCACACAGTAATGGCAGATGTATGCTGGAACAAACACAGAAAGATTGAGGCCATTTGCTGCAAGTGAATCCATTTGTGCTTTAAGTAAAGCAAGTGATCTTGTTTTTTGATGATATGAACGGTTTGGCCCCAAAAGTACTTGACAACACCTAGCAGCACTGTGTGTAGTATTTCAGTAGGTGTCATGTGAATGTTAACTCCTTGAATGATATATGAAATCAATGTTAACATGAATATTGTGGAAACTGACTGGCTAGTCGAAGCAATGGGTTAATCCAGTCATCCACGGAATGCAGCTGAAGTAGGCAATCTAGCTCTGTATCAAGCTGCTTTTGTATTGCATCCTCAGATGCCTGGGAATTGTCTGGCTGTGCTTTCCAAAGCTGCTTACCCATCTCAATCAAGGTATGAATGATGCTTTGAAGTCCTGAGTCCCAAACACCAGTAGCCTGACATGCTGTCAACCTTGCTCTGAGCTCCAGGGAGAACAATGGTTGCTCGGGAGACCAATGACAGCACACTTGGTGATGGATTGAACACAGGCAAGGATGAGGGCAGTTCAAATGAAGAATATCAACCTCCTGCAGAATACTCACAATTGCGAGCTTTGGTGTGGCGGAACAGCAAACGGACATGGAAGGTGGCCGAGAGGTGGGTACAAGGGTGCGTGTTGCTAACAACCTTTATAATAACACTTTGTGGACTCACTGTGATGCAGAGGACAACAAGGATTGGTAGTATTGGGCCTATCTATGTGTATACTTACTCTATAAACACTCTCCATGCACCACAGGCCCCAAAAAGTAAGCCTGCAGGAAGTTCAATATTTTAACAACACAACCCCCTGTGACTGTGACTTCTGCCGTTTAACAACATTGGATTGCCTCCTGTGACCCGTGACACCTGTTGTAATAGTACAGTACTCCCGTAAGTAAGTTGCAAGTGTCACAGGTCAGGGACTTACCAATCTTGTTTGATTTAGGCGCCTTATCACCACATCTTGTCACACCGCGCAGATGGGTCAGTGACCAAGCATGACCCTGCCAAATTTATCAACTCATATCACACGTCCAACCTGTGTTACCAAATTTTAGCAACACAGGCAGTCACAGGTGACATCCAGCCCTACTTCAAGATATCCAAGCTATATAGTAGATCAGGAACCTTGTCAATGAGTAGCTGTATCTACAGCTTCTCTTCACTCATATTAGTTCACCAAGAATGCAAGTTCAGCCTGCTGACACAAAAACTGTTCTGCCCGCCAATACACATGAGAACAATCACTAGCCACAAACATCAGTCAGCCGGAACGGTGACAAAAGGTCTGAAACTCGTCCTTCACCTGATCTATGAGTGTTGATGAGCATTATTAGATGAAAGACTTCACGAATTTATCAGGCTTGTCTCAGCCGGTAGACGTGTGACACCCAACTCGAGGTGAAACTTGATGCCAGTGAGCCTGAGGCCATGGTTCCGCTGGTCCTAAAAGACATGCATCCAACGGATGTTATTGCCATTCATCAAGCCCAAACGACAATACTAACTCACGAAAGTAACGACCGCCGTCTCCCTCTCCTCCTTTCTCAACGCGACCCGTTGCATTGCGCTCTCGACCACCGGCCGCGAGTCCTGTTTTGAACCTATGAATAAGAATAGCGACTTGAGGGTGGAACGCCGACGATGAGAGCTGCGACGTGGATCGTTTAATGGGCTACGTGCTGGAAATTTCTCAGCTCCACTAGACGAGACGGACAATGTCAGAGGTACATTGAATCTACAAACTGTTGACACAAATGTTGGTACATCTCATCTTCGATTTCCCTATCTTCGTCTGTTGGAAAACATCTGTCAGACCGGGCTACCACCCAATTTACAGACGACCCAAACTTCACCTTCAACTTTCAGAGCATACTCCACACAAACTCTGCAACTCCGACACCATGTCTTGGTACACTCATGCCCACCCCGGATACACACCACTTTCTTCACACCCTCTCCCCGACATTCAAGTCCTCACTACCTCGTCGCTGCTCGCCCACGGTACGAGCAGGTCGTCTTTACCGATAGCACGAGAATCTTCTTTCCACGAACGGATTCAGACTGGGATCGGGCGAGGTGTACGGACTGCGGCTGCGTCGGTGGCTTGGAGGTACTCGATGAACGCATGGGGACTGTCGGAGGCACGAAGGCGACGCCAGAGGCCTCTGCACGTGCTTTGATGAGGTGGGTGTAGTTTGGGCAACCTGTAGGAATTAATTCGTGAGCGTCCGAAATCGTGGAATCGGGAAGAGGGTTTCACGTACCGATGATGGGGATTCCCATTGAGAGACGGGCTCTAAGGGCGGGGTTGAACTACAGTGTGACGGCGAAAGGAATATGAAAACTTACCATGCCGAAGAGACCACCACGTCGCATGTCCCCCCAGACTGATCCCTCTACGAGCCACTGGTCCACTTGTGCTTCACCAGAGGGAAATAGATGCGTGGGAGGAAGTCGATGAGAAACGACACGTCTTTGAAGTGCCGACTTGAGGAGCAAACCGATTAACTCCGGACACAGCAAGACCGGAAGAGGGAAGGCATACCAAACATGGCGTACATGTCGACTCTACGTTTTTTCGAAGCATGTAGCGACAATGAGTCTTGAAAAGGATAACTACAGGATGCGTACTCACGCATGGTTCATATTACCCTCTGTCCACGCACCGAGCGACTTGATGTCGGCGATTCTGTGGCCATGGTTTCGCTGGTCCTATATAGATTGAACGTGAGAGTTACCTTTACGTGTTGAGAGTGGACTGACAAAGGTGACAATCACGAGCTCGCTTCCTGCTTGCCTTTGGCCTTGACGTGGTTGAGAATGCTCTCTACCATCGGCTGAAGTGCCTCTGCGTACCTCCTCTGCCATGCAAAAAGAACAGAACGGCAACTTTAGCTGTGATGACAGAGAGGTCGACGGTTGAGAAGACATTGACGGGTAAACCTCCGACGTGGATCAGTCGATATGGCATGGGGGCCGACATAGCTCAGAGTGTGGAGGAACGACATGAGAGTGTAAGTTATATAGGTGAGAAGTCCAAGGTTAAGGTCGTGACTAACCATGGCGTTTTGAGAACTTTTACCATTTGGGGTGACGAGGCGCCATAGAACGAACTTTGTGAAAGCTTTCAGCCTGAGCATGGCCCGCGAGTTTCTCGCGCTCGCAGCAGAACTCATCGTATATATCCTGAGCTACGTAAACCATTGTAATTTGCTGAGGTGTCGTCGGGTGCGTCCAGGTTCATTCCAAACTTGTCAGCTGAATCAGCCTCATCTCAACCGCTTTTCATAGCTGTCTAAGAAAGTCCAAGCCATCATATCAGACACAACATCGCTTCAGTACAAGATTGAGCTGGGCTTAACGAGGAACATAGATGGTCGTAGCTCGCATAGGATAATCTCCGAACGTTTGGAGGCACTGCGTCACGAGCAGCGCGGTTGGGAGAGACCGAAGCCCACCCTTGTCAATACGCTCACGGTTCCCTCTAGAGACTGGGACTCTCACACATGGCATCAACATGTATTCTTTGGCAATCATCCGACGGACAGGAGACGGTTGGACGTGTTCAACTTCAGTGCTTCATTCGCTGGCGAGAACGGTTGCACCTCACAACAGTAAACACATTCATGCAAGCCAACCCGAACGAAGTCCTTACACTACTCTTCACCAAGCCCGAAGGTGTCTCCCTTCCAGAGTTTGGGCCCCGCGTTCGTCAATTCTGGTATCGCTGACCTCGCCTATGTCCCACCAACAGTGCCTATGGCGCAGAGCGACGTACGTCTGCTACCATTGACAAAGGCTAGAGAGATACTAACCGATACGTGATCATCAAAACAAACAGTGGCCAACCCTCGGAGAACTCATCAGCTCCGGAAAGAGAGTCATCCGTCGTCTTCCTCGACGCCGGTGCCGACACAGAACGTAGCGTCCCTTACATCCTTCCCGAATTCGAGATGGTAAACCCTTCCTTCTCTCAACCTGGACGCTCTTGACAACCTCTGGAAATGTGCAGATATGGGAAACACCGTTCAGCGTCACCGACGCCTCCTTCCCTTGCTCTGTCGACCGTATCGCCGGCCCACTCGCCACAATTAACCACATGTACATGATCAACCATTCGTTGAACATCAAACTATTGCACACTGGTGTCATCATCAGTGACCCGGAGGACGCGTCTACGACGAACGGCGTGACCTCGTAAGTGTCTTTTCATCCCTAATCTTGGTGGTTGCTACATTTTTTGCTAATCCTGGGATGGAACGAAACAACAGGATCTTGGCAAACGCGGCAGGCTGCAAACCTCTCTCCGCCGGCCGCGCACCCAACTTTGTTCTCTTGGACTTTGTCAACTTTGGCCATGGATTGCAAGCTGTGAACACGTTGAACGGGTTGTAAAAACGCATCTTCGAAGGTTGGCGTTGTGCACGCGGGCAAGGTGAAAGGGAGACACTTGAACTAGTTGTGGAGGGGACTTGGTGGACTTGGAACTGTCTGTAACGACATATCATTTTGTACCATTTGACGAGTGAGAACAACTTAATGTGGAAGGGAAAACAAACAAAAAACATAACCGTAGCCACTTTTTACAAACTCGCCGCTGCCATCCGTCCCTAATAAATCTTGCGCACAAGCGGTACTACGTGTCAAAAAAAAAGAGATTCTTCCTGTCAGAAACCAGCATCTTTCCACAAATACAACAACAAATTAACGACGTACCAAGCAGAATGTCCACCGCCTCATCCAAGAGATATGAAACACCTAGGAAACACACAATTTCGAATCATATGGTACCCAAGATGAGGGTGCAAAGTATACGTATGATCGCCCATCATCCTCTCCTCGTTGTGCGTCATCCCATTCCCAAGCCAATGCAATTTGTTGCGCTGCCCGTCGAGCCGCTCGTACGTAAAATCCTCCCAGCGCGGGTATTTGAGCGCGAGCAGGGCGTGAAGGCACGATCCTTTCCAGAGAAAAAACTAATTCCCCAAGTTTAGAGGAGAGTGGCCAGTGATGATGAAAAGTTACCTGGCCAAAGTCCCACTACACGGCCTTCTTCCTTACCCATCTTGTACCACGACCGGCATTTCTCGCTGTACACAATCTGTGAGTGGGTGAAGTGTCAGGTGTGCACGGTGCGACCGAACCAGCGGCTGTGAGTGAACAAGTAGACTCACCGTAGGAAAGTAGTTCTGAGTCACAGACATTATGTGCGCAAGTTCAGTTCCAACTCCACGAAGAAAACAAGGTTTGAGGAACTCGATATACTCATCATAAACCTCTACAGCCTCCCTCTTCACCTCCTGTAACCCTGGCCACAGGGCCACAACAAGTACAGTTACCTATTCAGGACGTTGCTTACATAAACACTCTTCCTCTCTGTTCTCACATTCCTATTTGTCCCCGCCGAGCCTCTGACGTTCATATATAAACCTCGCCTTCAACGTCGACGGACTTCATTCCCTTTGTCCCGACGTTGAAGGTACGCCCACTTATCATACACATAACTATCTGCTGATTCCCTCTGATTCCCTTTGTCCCGACGTTGAAGTCTACAACAATATATCTCGTGCTAGTTTCCGTTTTCGAGTGTTTCCCGCTGCCGCGGGTTTCCACTTTTTTTGAAACTTCACATGAAACAGCAGCCGCCGTCCACCGTTCACCGCATACTGTCCGCCGTCTATTGCTGTCCGCCGTCTATCGCCGCCGTCCTCCAGTTCCCGTCCTTGAATCTGCCCTTCGCTCAGCCTGGCTACAACACGCTCGACATCGCGAAGGACGAAAGAAACCTTCCGCAACCTACCGTTTGCAGACTCTACCCTCCCGGAAACGTCCTCGGACGTGACGACGCCTCCCAACATAGACCCTCCGTCAGGCACTCTCGACGGATCGGACTACGTTCCCAGTACAGTCCAGTCTTATTCGGCAGAGCAACTATTGTTCCCAGACTCAACCAGTCTCGTCGCGGACTTTGCACTCGCCTCATCCTCGCATTCCCCTTCTACTCGCATACCCTCAACCACACCTTTTCACACCGGAACACCGACGCCATCGCCATCGCCGTCCACAGCGTTCTCTGACGATTCAGACACCGAGGACAACGATCATTACATCACATACAATCCGTCACACGCCATGCAGTCAGAAAAGCTCCAGACCGCCACCGTCATCAATAACACCACAAACAAGACGCCTCCCGTGCTGACCACGGGTACGGTCACGCCGGAGATCTGGCTTCAGTTTCAAATTCTATGCGGATTCTTCTTCGACGCCAAGAACACGGATGACGACAAGAAGGTCACTGCTATCGGTCCCTCGTTCGCAGACCCACTTATCGCAACTTGGTACTTCAGCAACAAGAAGCGCCTGCAATCTATGACGTTCGAGGACTTCTCCATCGAGTTCCGCTCCCGCTGGTTCAAGCGCAACTGGTCGGACAAGATTAAGGTCCAAATCAAACAATCTTTCATGACGGATACAGACAATTTCGACAACTGGGTCGAAAACCTCGAACGCACCAACACGTTGCTCACAGACACCGCTGAGTTCATGAAAGATGACGAACTTCGCTCACATCTCACCACGCACGTTTGTCAGAAACTCCGTGACTACTGCTCGACAGACGGAAAAGCGTTAGCAACGTACGAACTCTTGAAGGATGGTCTATCGATCGAAGACGAAAAGCGGCGCGCCTTCCTACGTGACTTAGCGGTCGCCACTCGCCGCTACGCCTCTTCCTCTTCAACGAACTACACCAAGCCCTCCTTATCATCTAGAACCTCTGACGCAAAACCGCCACTTGTTACTCGCTTTTCTGAAGGCCGCTCCGAGGCTCCTGGAGTTGGAAACAAGCGTATCAGACTGCCGAAACTCACCGATGCTGAGCGCAACTATCTCACACTCAACAAGGGGTGTTTCAAGTGCCGCCGCATCAACGTCAACCACTTCCGCTCGGAGTGCACAAACGACTTTCCTGACGCAAAGACTTACGTTCCGCTGGTGCCAGCGACTGGCAGCCGCCTGTTGCTAGCGCTACTCCTGCGCAACAGGTTCTCGTCCTCGCGTTGCGGCTGTGAATCTCTCTGACGACGACAATGTCTTGCCTGTCGCCGCATTCAACTACGACTCGTCGCCACCAGCACGCTGTTATTCGGTGCTCAGCGCTGGCGACACCACCGACGACGAGAGCGAGTACGTCCCTCCCTTAACATGTCGCCACATTTACTGGGACGCTCTCGTCCACTCCCCTTCCACACTCGCTGCTCCAACACGGATGCTGATAGACTCCGGTTCTCCTGCTATCCTAGTTGATGACACTCTCGTGACCAAACTGGGTCTACGCCGAAGGCCATTACCTCAACCGAAATCGTTTGGAGCAGCGTGGGGAGGTGAATCGCAAATGGCAAAAGAATGGGTTAAATTCAAGGTCTCCAACTCGCAACTCTCTTGGTCCTCTCGTACTTGTAAAGCCATCATCGTCAAAGGCCTTTTCGTTCCTGTAATTCTCGGTCTCCCGTTTTATTCTGCAAATCGTTGTTCAATCGACCCTGTTCGTTCTACCATCATACGCCAATCTGACGGTTTTGATGTGATACACGCGCCTGCTCCTGGTCCGCCTGAACAACCCGACCGCCGCTCCCCTCGTAAACGCCGCGCGGACGAACAACATGCCGCTGCCTCACTGCGCAAATTGTCAACGCTACGCGAGACCCATGTGCGAAACACATTCCGTGATACTCTACGTGAATTGTTACTTGAGACAAAACGTGCACCGCCCATCGTCGAGGGAGATAGCATTCGAATTGTGAACGCCATCCTGGGACGCATTGAAGACCTGTCGTCGTTGGATGTGCTACAACGCGAAAATGAACAAATGCGCGGCCGCTTTGCTGACCTATTCCCTGACGACATTCCCCATATATCTGACCTGCCAAATGATGTTTACCATCGCTTCCGTTTAAAAAACCCTGACACTGTGATCGCGCGACGGCAATACGAGTGTCCTAAGAAATACCGCGAGGCCTGGCGAACCTTACTGAATCAACACCTACACGCAGGGCGTATACGCCCGTCTTCCAGTCCTTACTCTTCACCAGCTTTCCTCATACCAAAGAGTGATCCTGATGCGCTACCTCGATGGGTCAACGACTACCGCGCTCTGAACGCGAACACCGTACCAGACGTACACCCCTTGCCTCGGATAAGCGAAATCCTCTCTGATTGCGCTAAAGGGAAATTCTGGGCAAAAATCGACATGACCAACTCATTCTTCCAAACGCTTGTCCACCCGGATGACATTCCCTACACCGCCGTTAGCACTCCCTTTGGTCTATACGAGTGGACAGTGATGCCGCAGGGTTGCCGGAACGCTCCTGCAACGCATCAACGACGAATGTTCTCTGCCTTGCGCAATTTTATTGGGACTATATGCCACGTGTACCTGGACGACATAATCATTTGGTCGCAAACCCTCGACGAACATCGCAAGAACGTCGAAACCGTCCTCACTGCGCTACGAAACCACTGCCTCTATTGTTCCCCCAAAAAGACCGACCTGTTCTGTATCGAACTTGACTTCCTCGGACACCACATCTCTCGTCGTGGCGTCGAAGCGGACACCAGGAAAACCGCGAAAGTCCTGTCTTGGCCTACACCGCGCTCGACGAAAGACGTTTTGTCTTTCCTTGGCCTCGTACGTTACATCGCCAACTTTTTGCCTGCACTCGCGACACACACGCATGTCCTAAACACCTTGACGACAGCTGAAGCAGAAAAGAATTTCATCTGGACTGCAGACCACCAACACGCTTTCCAAAGCATCAAAGACCTCGTGGTTTCGCGCGAATGCCTCACAGTGATCGACCACCAGAACATGGGCTCCAATAAAATTTTTGTCGCAACCGACGCTTCCGATTTCTGCTCAGGCGCTGTACTGTCTTATGGCGAGACCTTACAAACAGCGCGTCCCGTTGCCTTTGAGAGCCAATCCTTCAAATCCGCTGAACTAAACTACCCGGTGCACGAAAAAGAATTACTTGCGATTATCAGGGCGCTGAAGAAATGGCGTGTGGATCTCCTCGGTGTACCGTTCGAGATTTACACGGACCACAAGACCTTGGAAAACTTCGACACCCAAGACAATCTCTCCCGTCGACAATGCCGTTGGCAGGAGTTCATGAGTCAGTACGACTACCGAATCATCTACATCGCCGGAAAGGACAATTCGCCAGCAGATGCCATGTCTCGCCATCCACATACCGTTGTCAACGCGAAACGTGCACAAGAATTGACGTGCGGTGCGGTACACCAGTTCAACATTGCCGCGGACGCCACTTGGACCGAGGACATACTCGCCGGCTACGCCGAAGACAACTGGACTTCTCGAGTGATTGACTCGCTATGGGACACTAACGCTAAATCCGCAATGGACAAAAAATTGCGTTCGAAACCTGCAATGCACGCCCTTCGCGAAGGTTTGCTCGACGGCCGGAGCGCGAATGGTTTCTCCGTCCGTGGCCATTGCCTATTCGTAGCTGATCGCCTGGTCATCCCTCGCATGCGTCACCTCAGAGAACGCCTTTTCCGATTATCACACGACGCTTTAGGCCACTATGGTGGCGATAAGACATACGCCGCTCTCCGTTCATGCTACTACTGGCCACACATGCGCAAGGAGATTGAAACCCTGTACGTACCTGCGTGCGAGCAATGCCAGCGCAACAAGTCACAAACACGTAGACCTGTGGGCCCACTCCACCCGCTGCCGGTACCAGATGGCAGATGCGAAAGTGTCGCGATCGACTTCATTGGTCCATTACCGGAAGACAACGGTTTCAACTCAATTGTCACGATGACTTGCCGTCTCAACTCGGATTTGCGCATTGTGCCGTCTACCACCGACATCGACGCCGAACAATTCGCACTATTGTTTTTCCATCACTGGTATTGCGAGAACGGGCTCCCGTCGAATATTGTGTCGGATCGCGATAAGTTGTTCATGTCGCGCTTCTGGAAGGCTCTCACGAAATTAACTGGTGTGGACTTGAAGATGTCGACCTCCTACCACCCAGAGACAGACGGTGCAAGCGAACGCTCAAACAAGACGATCATACAAGCATTGCGTTTCCACGTCGAGCGAAACCAGAAAGGCTGGGTGCGCGCGCTCCCTGCGGTGCGCTTTAACTACATGAATACCGTCAACGCCTCCACCGGCTTCTCTCCATTCCATCTACGATATGGTCGTTCCCCTCGTATCATTCCACCACTATGTGATGTTTCCGCCAAATCCGCATGCAAGACCGTGGGCAACGAGGCTCTCGTTGCGCAAAAAGTCATCAAACAAATCGACACGGACGTGTTGGAAGCGCAAGACAATCTGCTACTGGCGAAATCAAACCAGGCGTTCCATGCCAACAAACATCGCGAGCCAGAGGTCGTGTACCGCGTGGGAGACAAAGTTTTACTCTCCACCTTCCATCGTCGCCGGGACTACATGCGTCGAGGCGACAACCGCGTTGCCAAATTTATGGTTCGTTTCGATGGCCCTTATACCGTCACCGCCGCACACCCGGAAACCTCTGTGTACACGCTCGATCTCCCTGCCACCATGCAAATCCACCCTACCTTCCACTCTTCATTGTTGAGGCCTTTCGTGCGCAACGACGGCTCTTTGTTCCCTCAACGCGAACACGAAGAACCTGGTCCAATAGCGACGCCCGATGGGATGGAACACGTAGTAGAGCGCATCTTGGACCGTCGGAAGATTGGGAGAGGTTTTCAATATTTGGTTCGATGGAAAGGATATGGTCCGGAACACGACGAGTGGTTGGCTGGTAGCAAAGTAGACGACCTCGCAGCCTTGGACGACTTCTTACTCGACAACAACTTGTCTCATGCATCCACCGCGCTAGCAAATTCTTCGGAAGGGGAGAGAGTGTAACCCTGGCCACAGGGCCACAACGAGTACAGTTACCTATTCAGGACGTTGCTTACATAAACATTCTTCCTCTCTGTTCTCACCTTCCTATTCGTCCCCGCCGAGCCTCTGACGTTCATATATAAACCTCGCCTTCAACGTCGACGGACTTCATTCCCTTTGTCCCGACGTTGAAGGTACGCCCACTTATCATACACATAACTATCTGCTGATTCCCTCTGGATTCCCTTTGTCCCGACGTTGAAGTTTACAACAATATATCTCGTGCTAGTTTCCGTTTTCGAGTGTTTCCCGCTGCTGCGGGTTTCCACCTCCACACTCTTCAATCTCTCCCTCTGCATCTTCAACGCCACGCTCACCGCAAACTCCGCCTGCAGTATACTCTATCACCGCAACCAGACTGCCTGAACCAACTCCCGAATTCGGTCCGAGCGAGAAGAACCATTTCGGAAAGCCGTCGTCGCAGACGGAGAAGTACGTCTGTGGGTGGGGAGACCATTTGTTGGCGAGGGAGACGCCGTTGCGGCCGGTAATTGAGAAGGGGTAGGTGTACGAGGCTTCGCAACCTGTTGCGCAAAAGCACGTCGAGATCTTGATGTTTGCCGTCGGAGGTCTCAATCCCTGTCGGAGTCACCCTTTTGATATGTGCGGGGACGAACTCGACCTGTCGATGATTGGGAGTCAATTCCGAGGTTTACTACTACGCTCTCAATGCGTACGTTGTCTTCACACAGCGCCTCAAAATATCTAGGACCAGGAGTGAGCCTATGACACGCGACGCCAAAATCAGGTATCACTGTCCGCGGGGAGGTTGAAACCGAGCAGACGGACGAACAATGGGCTCAAATTGGAAGGTAGTACGCACGGTGATCTGCAATCCAAGGTTTCTTCGCCAGCCGCTTCAGCATGTTTGTCTTGAAAGCTTCTCGAGCTCCCTTCTGCATATCACTGTCGCGATGAGTGCCTTGATGAACAGACTGAATTCGCACCATTCACGTGAGTGCCGGCGGTTTTTTTCGGGAGGTACAAAAGGAGGCTGCGCGCAAATTGAGTTCAGACTCTAGGGACCGCCGAAATCTCTTGTAGTAATCAGGATCTTCGAATGATTTCTTCTCTTCATTGGTGAATGTATCTGGTAGACGCAGTCAAGGTTAGAGCATGCCACTTATCCCATTGAAAACCAAAAACCAAAACTCACACTTACCAGTGCCGGGACTTGCCACTCGCGAAAGGTACGGCCTGTCACGAATAACAAGAGTAAGCCCCATACGCGTGTGTCACACAGCTTGAAAAAGGCAGGGCTCACCACGCCTATCACGCCAACTGTCTTGATTCCCCAGTCCTTCACGTCCGGCTGCCAAGTCGCCCGATCCTGCTTTATCTCGTCTGCCTCGCTCCCTGCACCATTTTCTTGCGAGTCCTCTCTTGCAACACCGCTCTTAGGCACGACTTCCCACTGTGCACTATGGATTAATGTTCCCCCAAACTCGTGCAGACCGTCAATCCCAGGCCATTGCCACCTGCTCAAACCCCCAACACCGGTGAACAGCATATCTGCCGTGTCCTCGAAGATGCCTGCGGCTGACTTTGCCTGGTGCGGCTCGGATGCGGACAACCCATTTTCGTCCCATTTGGCTCCTGACATCTCGTGCTGAAGTTTGATGTAGGGCTCCAGCTGGTAGGTTGACACCACCTTTTCGAGATAGGCCAGAATTTTGGAGCCCGGAGCGTACGCTGCTGACCATTTGGTATTTGGGAAGAATGTGTATTGGTACTAGACACCAGTTTCATGTGAATTTTGATGTTCTGTTCGACGTTCATAAGACTTACGCAGTGTGACGGTATATCGCAGGCTAGACCGCTATACGAACACAGCAAGTCATCTCATCTTAGTGATACGCTGTGGATCGAGAAGTTTAGATACGGAGCTAACTCACGGATAGCAATTGGTATACCACGTTCCTCCCACTCCCGCATTCTGGTCGTATATCACGAGTTCAACATTAGGCACGCGTTGTAGAAATCAAATGCCAGCAGCGATGCCGCTGAACCCGGCATTAATAACGATGACCCTCATAGGCCTGGACGTAGGAGAGTCAATGGTGAAATACCCGAGGACGAACTGGAAACGTTCGGCATGCTGAGCTGGAGACTCGCTGTGATTTGCTGTATTCATGATTGCCAGTGGTAAGGAACAAAAGCAGTGGTCAAAGGATAGGGAAGACGTACCAAGATTATATGTACGGTGAGTGACCCTGAGAAATCCGGTGACCAATGGAAGGCAACTGCAAAAATCAGGCACCTTGAGGTACAATGCTCATCGCAAACAGCGACGACAGAAAGGAGGTGCAAGTTACTCACGCATAGCTGGGAACGAGGAACGCTAGAACTGCACAGTTCAATTGAGTCGCAATGTAAGCAAACAGAGGCAGTTCATATTATGCGTGCTTACTTCCGGTGGCACGGAAACGCAAACCCTATACTGTGATACGCATTGTGCGTATGCAGCTCACTGGCAGTTCAGACCTAGAACTTGGTGTAAGCAAGCTGAAGGACGAGCGCATGGTGTAAACAGCTTACCTCTCGCCAGGCCAATGCCATGCACCATTCACCAAAGTCGTGTGATATTCTGGGCTTGGGCTTCTGGAGAATACAGACGTACGCTGGGTCTGAGCTTCACACCGTGCCCTCAGTCTCAAATGGCATGATTTCAGTCAGCAGTACATGACATGTACATATCGCAAACCTCGAGCAACCTATCGCAAACCTTGCGCTGTACTACCACTGGTCATCGCTAATATCGAATCGACAACCTGCTGACATCCAAGCTTAACTTGTCCGAGTCTACCGATGCGGGGGATTTCGATTTGGTGGTAGCACTCGCACCGACCACACCCGAACTTGGACTGGCAGAGTTGTTTGCTTGCTCCATTGTCCACTGCTGTAATTTGCGACCAAGTTCTTCGTCGTTCCTCGGCCGAACCTCCTTGAAACGCTCCACAAGCTGCTTCTGCTTCTCCTTCAATCGCAGCAGAAACGTGGCAAAATGATACACCTGCAGGATTTCCGTCAAATCAAACTTCTGAACATTGCGTTCAAACACATATATGCGCTGTTATGGCGTCAGTAAACTGCTGGTAGCACAGTAGAAGAAGACGCTCATCTATTCACCTTTGCCTCTGACATACACGCCATGGTGACAGCACCTTCCTTCCCTTTCGTCACAAGTCCATAGACAGGCCACTCCCGGATACCGAGGACATCAAGGAATCGGACCGCCGAGACACAATACATGCGGGTCTGGTTCATTGCCTTCTTCTCGGTCGCATCCGTCGGCTTCTTGTATTCCGCGACCAAGCACGGCAATAGCAACGAATCCGAAGGTATCGCACCATGGACATGCGACAGCAGCTCAGAAGGGGGTGGTGTTTTCGCCAACGTGCGAACAGATTCGGTGCGGAAAGGGGTATGGTATGCCTCAGAGAACGGGCGTGCATTTGCCATCTGAGGCTGAGAGCTGGAAACCTCGGAGTCAGAGAGGCGGAAACCACTGGTGATGACAGCGTCCTTGCCGTTGCTGTCTCCGAGAGCGATATCCTGAGTGCGTCGACTTTTAGAATTGCTAGACACGGTGGCCTCTGATTGCTTTTGGCGCGATTGAGTCTCCATCTTGTAGACCACCAGCTGGGATGTAGATCTGAGCGTGGCCTGAAGTTTAGGGCAAGAGACAGGGACAGCGAGGAAAGCGTCACATCTGCCTCTCTTTGGCTCCACTCGAGAACAAAATTGAGCGGCGGAGCACAAGCGTTGATTCTTGTGGAGTGATGCAAAGGAGCCTTGGAGCTCACCAGAGACCGTTCTTGCCTCGTCGAACACTCCTGCCACCGTGTCCCATCGCGGCTGAAGCGAAGACATGTAATTCACGGCTGTACATTGCGCATTCCAGTCAACTAACACCTTTTCAAGCGCCTTGCTGGCGATCTCGATTCCGTTGGTGTTAACGTCATGCAGAAAGGTGTTGGATGGAAACCGGAGATCATGTTCCAGCCTGAAGCATTGTCCGTGAAGTGCACGCGGTGAGATAGCGGCAAACGTACTCACAGTACGAGAGGTGAGGACGGCTCGTGTTCCTCAGTGAAAAAATGGTACAGAAGTCCATCCCATTCGTGTCGACTCTCTGCCTCGTTCAACTGCAGACCTTTGGCATCCTTGGTGAATCCACCGACAAAAGCGTGGAGTACGGCCCACATCTTCTCCTCAACGGCCAAGACAAGCTTGTCAGTGAGGTCCGACTTCACCCACTCGATGGTCTTGTTGTTCATGTAGGATTTTAAAAGAAGATCTTTGAGCAGACCAGGCATCCGCCCGCGGCCACTTACGGGAATGTCGCCCTGAGATCACTTTTTAGAGAGTGTTTGGGTGAGGAGGATGCGCCGAAAAAACATACAGCGGAATTCCACCCAGGCGGCCAGCCGAATCCTGTAATCTGCTCATATTCCGCAGACATCTTCTGAAGAAATAGCCATTCTTGATGTTGGACAGGATCCCTTATGGGTTGCGGGGGGTAATCAAAAACAGAAACAGAAACGGCATAGCGATAGAGCATCCAGGGAATGACATTGCTCTCGGAATCTTCAGCAAGGGAGAACTGACATTTCTTTGCAGCAAACCTGTTACCACAGTGCTTGTCAGCCCTTGTCAGCAATGCTGCCGGCATACCACATACTCGGAGCAACCGCAATGAGAAGACTGAGCGGGCTTTCCTGCCTTCTCGTCATTGTCCTTTGCACCACTGGTAATCAAGCTCGAGTGAGCAGATGGACTGTTTATGTTTGTTCCGAGTATACGTACGATTCGGACTGGTGTACAACACTACGGGACCTGTCAGTGACGCAACGTCTACAGCTAGCTAAAGGAACATACATCGATGGAGGATTACTTGACGCCATATCTATCGGATCCTTGTTTCCCGTGGCACTTGGCGGCTTCGCTGACATTGCGCTGCACGATGAGTCGGAGGGCAGAACTGCAGAGGGACTTGGGGGAAAAACCATGTTAGACACTATACACCTCTTTTATATACCGACGAGCATACCCTGCATCGATTACACTGTTGTCTACCCATGCTTGTATAGTTTCACGCCACGAAGTCCGAATCGGGTCAGCGGTGGTTGAGTCATATCGCCATTTGAGGCTTCTTGGCTGTGCGGTGGGAATCGCATTGTGCAGTGCTTGGAACTGATACCGCAAGGCGATTATGAACTTGCCCAATCGGAGCGCATCGTGTGGATCTGTCATGTCAAAGCTACCGTCAGTTGGTACGGCAGTTTCGGGCCTTATAACATGAATCTGATCCTGCGGAATGTCCTACCATGAGTCGTGTGTAAACACGATAACGGAGAACGTACCGAGTCATTCCCTGTGCAATTCTCTGGCCACGCGATGTATACACGTGCTCTACTGCCATATTTGCATGTCTCGATGCCAATGACAGGGATATCAACTTTCCAGACACACCGTTGGTAGGCCGCGCTGGCAAGAACGTCCAATACTGAGTTAACGTCACCGACGCATAGAATAGGAAGCAGAACATGGTTCCACGGACCCATGCCTGCGACGATGTGCGCATCACGGGGGAGATCGAGAGGCGGTGCTTCTGGGGGCAGTGAATAGCTGTCGGCGGGTCCGGGGTCATGCAAAGGAGACAGGAGTTCGGTCTGTCGAGTTTTCATCGCTGTCCAATCCAAGCAATGGCAACTTTCTTCGCTGGCAATGTCCTGACTTTCCATGTCGCCGTCCTGCTCGTCGTAGACTCGTCGGAAACGTTCTTCGTCTGCGGACTGAGTCTCGTCATGATCAGATGGGCCGTCAGCAGTCCCTGGGCCGTCGATAGGGACTACAGCACAAACTCCTCGCGAGTGGCTTTCCAAATTCGGCTGTTTATCTTCAGGCTTCGCTGGTAGGGATGTTGCACAAGTCTTACTGTTTTCACGACTTAAAGGAGCCACATAAGGATATGAGTCAGCGCTGTAATATAACGACGAGCCCGAGTCAGGATTACTTGGTGAGGAGCTGCTTCGTGAGGAGTGAGTCGACGAAACAGCTGCCTGGAGGTTTCGCTCCTGCAGAACGTAGGAAACCAGCGTCGTGGCCGTAGCTTCTAATGGCAAGGAACCACGTGGCAGTGCAACGTCTACATCCGCACTACGCATAAGATTTGTCTTCAGCACAACGCCATGAACATTCTAGTGGTGATACGTACAGCGAGACTGAATCCGTGAACGTGGCGAGGCTCGTAGCCCGGAAGAACATGTGCCAAAGAGCGGCTGTACTTCTCGGGCTATACTCGTCTCGAATGCTGCATAGTCGCTCAAACGACGCGGACAGATGCTGCACAATATCTGTGACGCTGTCCAGTCTTTCCTGGCAGTCCGGTTCGAGCGGCGGTTCGCCAGTGGCCACAACCACACTGCACAAGTTAGTGAGTCGTTGGAGAACGATTTCCACACTTTGTGGAACAGGTCCCAGATTGGGGAAGTCATGGAATATCGTATGCATCTTTGTGAAGAGCAGTCCGTTGCACTTGAGCGAAATGAAGCAAGTGCAAGTGCAAGTTCGAGTGTAAGTCACGCCGTGAACATCCTTCAGTGCTGTCACGCCTTGCGTCACAGAGTCGCCGTGCACGTGCTAAGCAGTATACACATTGCGCTTGCATTTCAAATTTACAATACATGCCACGCATCTCACTGGGTAACCACGGCCCAATTTCCGGTGGAAAAACATGAGAAATACGTGAGAAAAAATGGTGATTTTACGGTACCTTTTTGTAGCAGAAATAGCGCCGAAAAACACTGAATATTTCATCTTGTTTTTCTTGTGAGCGAATGGATGAAAAAGTGGCTTTTTTCTCAATGCGTTTTTCCGGCCTTTTGGTGATGCCTAAACGGAGCATTTCTCAATGGTATTTTCAACAGAAACCAAAAGGCCGGAAAAACACGTTGAGAAAAAAGCCACTTTTTCATCCATTCGCTCACAAGAAAAACAAGATGAAATATTCAGTGTTTTTCGGCGCTATTTCTGCTACAAAAAGGCACTGTAAAATCGCCATTTTTCTTCACGTATTTCTCATGTTTTTCCACCGGAAATTGGGCCGTGGTTACCCAGTGTCTTTCAATTCATCTTGAGTCAGGAATCCGGACATCGACCTAACAAAGTGGAATATGTGTGCGAGGGGTAGAGGCTGTTAAGCTTCGAAGATGAGTCTTATTATTCTTGCTGCTTCAGCAGCTCTGCTTATATACATGTCTGTATCTACTTATGTAAGCGACTACTATACATGTCTACTTCAGCTATTCTACTGTACTACTAAGTGCATGACTCATGCATGACTGTCAAAGCGAGATTGTATCGCTGATTATCGGACATCAGATCTATGGACAATGTAGATTAGATATGTAGATAGATAAGCACAGATAGTACATAGCATGTGATTCCACCATCCTTATGGTCACACACGATGCGATACTTACACCATATGGCATCGTGTTCCAGTAGTTTCCATGACTGAATAGCAGAAGTACCATGAGGCTTCTGCATGACTCATATTTCATATACCAAATGTATTGAGCTTACTAAAGGCTCAGTCAGCACCATTCAGTTATGTAGGATGCTCAGTCATCGCTTACATTCTCTATTCAGTAGTATTAGCAAGCAGGACTGTGCATTACCAATCATTACTCATAGGATTACCAATCCTTACCAATCCTTACTCATATGACATTACTGTAGCATTAGTAATCTAGTTACAGACATGTATATATACAGCTCCTAGAGAGCAGAGAAATAAAAGACACTTACTCCCAGAGTTAGTTGACTCTCCTAGTCATCCCCTACACTCGTAACTTTCAAACAGGTTATGAGCCCCGGCTTCTAACTCTTCTTACCACTCCTCTACTCTGAAACCATCCTCAAGCTCGACACTACACAACTGTTACTTCGTGAGTAACATTTCTTTCTACACATTGTAGGCCACTTTGTAGTAGAAGACCCAGTTGTAGTAGACTAAGCCTCGCCTCTCCTCGCCCATTATTCCCATAACTATTTTCTACAGAATTGCCCCTGCTTTCTTACCCCTGGAACACGCGCACAGTCACATCCAATCGGTAGCCTACACTCACAAGTGTTCTTGGCTTGTGATTCACTATCAGAATCACGCACCTACTCGGACAAAGCCCAATAAGGTGGCGTCCAGAGGTGATCGAAAGGGTCTTTTGTCTTAGACAATTGGGAGGCTGTGAAAAGCGGTGAAAGGAGGGAAAGTAGGCGTCACCTTGAGCTCGTGACTCAGGGACTAAAAGGGAGCTGTGTACGACGCACAGTTAACACCCTTGGCATTCCCAATTCGTCGGTTTTTGTAGAATTTAGTAGAGGCTTATGTCGAACTTTGTTACTTTTGGTTTCACGGAGATTTTGTCTCCTGCACATTCGCATATTAGTTACGCGCGCTCTATTTGTTTCACCATTGCTTATCGTTCGGTTGAAGTCGAATTTGGGGATAATTTTCGTGAAGAATCTCTTGTGCAAGAGTTTTTCTCACAGTTTATTCCTTTCACAGAAATTCCTCGCACACTTCCGAGAATTATTTTCTGGATCGACACCGATAACCGACGAGCACTTCGACCCGCATTCCGTTTCACCCACGAATTTTAAACATGCCCGCCCGTCGTACCAATGCTATCTTCGAAAGGGCTGAACAGCGTTCCAGGAACTGGGAACAGTTTTTGGAAAGACGTACTGAGCGAGTTCGCCTGGCCGGAGGTAACACTCTGCAGATTCGACAAATCGAACCGAACCAGCTAAGGTTCGATTATGATCGTGTAGAATCTGCAACGGACCATCACCATCATACATTCTTCCTCAGTACTATCCCGAACCATCAATGGAATACCGAGGCTAGAGCAGCTCGCCGCGCCGATCGAGAGGGGGGAAATTCGCAAAGCGCACGGTCTAACAATCGTCGCGCCCCTCCTGCCACCTTCGACCGCGAATCCCTTCGCCCACGTCCGCGTCCACAGGAAGCGGTAACCGTATCATCAATAACATCCGCACCTCCGTTCACGCAGACATGCGTCGAAGGGGGGACAATACTCCTCGACTCGCCGAGCTCTACGACGAGCAGCAACGCCGCCAGACCACCTCTCAGCCCCAAAGGCAGCCGACTGCACCTCGTGGACGAGGTTTCCGCACAAACCACCGCGGACGAGTTCAATTTGAACTGGAGCAAGCCCGTGCCGCCCGTCGCAGCGAACGGAGCCAGTCTCCACTTCCTCGTCAACCACCTCGCCCACGTACTCCCGCCGTACCCGTTAACGTCGAACAAGATGTACCTATGGTTCCGCCGTCACCAGTCACCTCGAGCACCACCATCGTCAACGAGCCCGTCGAAACCATTGAGGAGTTCTTTGGGGAAGAGCGCCCTGTCGCTCCAACCACTGAGCTTCATGATGCGAGCTCCTACTGCTTCGAGTGGGACGAATTGACCGGGACTGCGTTGCAAAACGCACAGGACGTCGCCGACAAGATCTGGGATGGCAAGTTCACCGACGCCGAGCCACACATCATGGATGCAATGTCTTTCATCACGGACAATGGTGTGGTGCTCAAGTCGAACATCGAAGGAGGAGGCTGTCGCCTGTTCTTTGCGCTTGAAGAAGACCAAATCGAGTCGTACAAATTTATTGCAGCATCAGCTCGAGTTGCGATTATGATGCGACACGGTTTTGTCTGGTACCGCACGGATGGGGAACGGGAGCCATTCCAGCTCCGACATGATGACTTCCACACTGCTATGCAGGTCGTCCAAGGCAACGACAAGTTCAGCGAGCGAAAGCTTGTTCAAATCATCGCCTGGCGCCTCAAGCAGAACGACGACTGGACCACAATGTCCGAAGAGGTCAAGGACCAAATTCGAGACTGGTCACAGCCAGCTGAGGAAGGACAGATCGTCGAGCAGCCGACTGAGGAGAATGAGCTTCTCCAGATGTTGGACAGGATGGTAGCTAGAAATAGCGAGTAAACGGGCGACTGAAACTTGAGCAATACCGCACATGTAACATATAAAATATTGCGATGTGTATTTGTACATTTGTACACGGTCACTTTCAACAAGTTTCTGTAGTTGTACTTGTAGTACTTTTGTACCATCTTTCCTTCGTCTCTGCCGTCTTGTCGAATCGTTAGTAACGCGTCTTATGTTTCCTGTAGATAAACTTGTAAAAATCTGGCACTGCGTTGTAAACAACGAGATCACTTCTTTGATACCATAAACAAGTGCGATATATCCTTTGTATTCTCTGAAAGATATCTCTTGTCTTGTGTCACTCAACCTTGTCCATATCGTCTATTTGGACAAGACAGAGCTGATTACTTTGAAGACACCGATCTAGTTGCTGTATGCTCTGAAGGACGATACATTGCTCCTAACGACAACAGCTCGGTGAAATCAATCCAGAGAATATCGGAGAAGAACCGCATCTTGATTGGGATCTTATTGTTAGCAACAATTCAACTCCATCCTCACCATCTCCGGAACCTCACACCGGAGAAGAAGAATCTATATCCGCGATCACAGCAGTTGCAGTTTCATCAGCGTCTACGTTAATCGAATCTCCGCCACGTCGATCAAAGGTAGACATACCAGATACGATCGAATCTGCATCAGAATCTGATTCTGAAGTAGAACATCTTCTAGACGAAGATAGTGACGTCGAGGACAACGCTCTTGAACCGCTTCTACCAGAAATACCCCTGTTGATCAACGAATACTATAGTAGATTTCACGGAGAGGAGTTTGATATCGTATACTTCTTCTTACCATGAGTTCCGACGAAATCCAGAAGCTAGCTAAGGATGACAAACCAGTTCTTAAAGGCAATAACTATCAAGAATGGAGGATGGCTATGCAGGCCACTCTGATGTTCATTGATGGTTGGGACATTGTCACCGGAGCTAGCACGGAACCAGGCTCTCCTGCTGATGCAGCAGTGATTGCTAAATGGAAGACGTTGAATATACGAGCGGCTGGATACCTCTTGTCAAAGATTTCTTTCGATATTATCAAGTCCAAACTTGACGACGACAAGATCACTGATGCAAAGTACATCTGGGACACCATGAAGAAAGAGTACGAAAAGTCCAACGTACTCGAGAGCATGGTTGCGTTCAAGAAATTGAACAACCTGGTCTTTGATGAAAATCAAGAAATACGTCCTCAGATCGAAAAGTACCAGACCATGATCAAAGATGTCGCTACTGCTGGTCTCACTCTTGACGACAAAATGAAGGCTTTCCTGTTGCTGGGAAAACTTCCTCCTTCATATGATCTTGCTTTATCCGCATACATCAGCACTATCGATGACCTGAAGAACTTGACCTTGAGTAACATCATTCCTAAGATTGAAGCCGAGGAAACTAGGCGTCTTTCTAACGAAGTAGGCACCTCTGCTTCGAGGATAACTCAAGTCAAGCGATTCAATAAAGGTTCAAAGAGGTGTGACAGATGTGGCAAGACCAATCACTCTACCGAGGAACACTGGGACACTAAACCGTCCAATAACAATACTCGGAAGAACAAGTCGTCTGGAGCGCAGAACAATCAGCAGCAGAACAAGAAGAAACAGGACAACAAGAATGGGAAAAAGGATCAGAAGGGAAAAGGAAAAGCACGAGTTCAAAGTGTTAACGTAGAAACTATGCCTGTATTCGAGACTGAGTCTTTCGAAATGATCACTGGTTCACTCTATTCCTCGCACGAGCGTGATACTGTCCAATGGCTTATTGACAGTGGCGCGAGTAGCCATATCACTAACCAATATTCTGACTTTGTACAATATTCCGCTGCAGTGAAACCCGGATTCTGTTCGGTTGCAGGAAGGAAAATGTCACTTCAGATATTGGGAAGGGGGACTGTGATTATTGACTCAACGCTCAAAAATGGTGTAGTAAGCCGTGCCACCCTTCAGAACGTTCTTTATATCCCAGACGCAGTTACTCGATTCTTTGCCCTTGTAAGGCTTTGGCCAATGGCTATACAAGTCAAATAACAGCGAAAGGCTGGACTATACAACACAAGGGCAAAGATTTCCTGTATGGAAGCTGTGACGACGCAGGCATGTACCACATAAATGCGCGCATAGTAAAGCGACAAGAGACAGTAGCAGCCATAAAGACCTCTGATAATTATCTGTTGTGGCATAATAGGCTAGGACATCCGTGGAAGCGCATTGTTGAGAATCTTCACAAAGGGACTAAGGGATTACCTGAGCGTATCTCTGTTCCGTCCTCAACTGCTCCATGCCACGGATGTGAACTTGGTCGAGGAAAGCAACTTCCAAAACCACCCTCTTTATCACGAGCCAAGGAGCCACTAGAACTGGTTCACTCGGACTTAGTTGAATTTCCTTCGCTTTCGATTGATGGTTATAAGTACGCCATGACTCTCTTAGACGATGCTACTGGTATGGGGGAACAATGTTACCTCAAGCATAAAAACCAAGCATTATCCGAGTTTAAGAGATGGAAAACATGGGCGGAAAACCAACTGGTCAAAAGATGAAGAAGTTTCACAGTGATAGGGGTACAGAGTTCTTGAATGATGAGTTCACTAAATACCTACATCAGTATGGTATAGAACTCAGACATCCACGCCTTATTCACATCAGCAGAATGGTAGAGCGGAACGATGGCAGCAGACAATTGTTTATAAAGCAGAAGCCATGCGTCACCACGCTGGTCTTTCTAACGGCTTTTGGAAGTTGTCATGCGAGGCTGCCGTATACGTTTATAACCGCCTACCAAGTCAGCGTCTTAATTGGCACACACCTATTGAGAAATTTTTGGGTGAAAAACCTGATATTTCTCGCCTTCGTGTATTTGGATGTCGCGCATATGTCTTTATACACAAGGAACGTCGTCAGAACAAGCTGTCTGCCAAGGCAGCTCCTATGATATTCGTTGGATATGAACCTGGTCTTAAGGGTTACCGGTTCTGGGATAAACAACGGATAGTCTTAGCGACCGACGTAAAGTTTGACGAGAATACTTTCCCATATCGTACCGATCTTGATACTTCTCTTTCCAAACAACCCCAATCCGACGATACTCCACAACCTCTACATGATATCGATTTACCTTTTGTTGATGAGGATGATGATGCTGGTCACAATGAGCTTGATGATAGAGATGATAATCATCCAAGACAACAAGAACCGCAGAATCCTCCTCAGCAGCCTGTACCTCAGCCAAGAGCACCCAGTCGTAATACCCGCGGCACACCAGTCAGTAGACCGCAGCAAGCACTGCCTCAGCCTCCACGTTCAAACGCACGTCAACCAGTACAGCAGCAACCACCGTCTCGACCAAAGAGATCAACTGCTGGAAAGAATCCTTCGCTTGGCTTTAATCCAGTCGACGAAGTGAAGCGTAATGAACAGGCAGTTGCACGCGATAAGGGTGTTGAAAAGCGACAAAAGGAGCAAACGGCTAAATGGAGAGAATCAACGAAGCCAGCAGTACCTGGACCAGTAAGACGTACAGCGTCTAATCCAGTACCTGGATCTTCTAGATTACCTTCGACACCGGAGGAATCGAACATTGATCTCCCATCTGATCTACCGAGTCAATCGGAGGGTCAATCTGAATCTCTAGAACATATATTGTCTTCATATGTCACGGCGTTCGCAATGAACGAATTTCCTCAGACTTGGAAACAAGCGATGAAAAGTGACAATAGAGATTTATGGTACGCTGCTGCACAAGACGAAATTGCCTCTCAAATGAAGAATGGCACTTGGAAGCTTGTTAAACGACCAGACCCTTCACGAAAAATAGTCAAATGCAAATGGGTCTTTGCAGTCAAATCTGACGGTCGTTACAAAGCACGTCTTGTAGCAAAAGGCTTCACGCAAGTTGAAGGAATCGATTATCAAGAAACCTTCTCACCAGTTGCACGTTTTGAGTCCATCCGCACACTACTAGCTATAGCTGCACTCGAGAATTGGGAAATCGAGGCACTGGACGTAAAAACAGCATTCCTGTACGGCGAACTGGATGAGGAAATCTATATGGAACAACCAGAAGGTTTCGTAGAGAAGGGAAAAGAGAACCATGTTTGTTTGCTTAAGAAAGCCATTTATGGACTTAAACAAGCTTCACGAACTTGGAATATCAAAATACACAATACGCTTGTAGCTTTAGGCTTTGAACGTATTGAGTCCGATGCTGGTGTATACATATATCACCAACAAGGGGGGACTTTGATGCTTATCCTCTATGTTGATGATATATTTCCTATTGGCAACGATAAAGCTGGGATCAAAGCACTCAAAACAAATCTCATGAATCAATATGAGATGCGTGACTTAGGAGAAGCAAAGCTAATCCTAGGCATGCAAGTGCATAGAAATCGTAAAGAGCGTACACTCTACCTTTCTCAAGGGTCGTACATTGAAGATGCTCTTAAACGTTTTCAAATGATTAATGCTAATCCTGCCCGTACACCTTTACCATCTGGACTAGAACTTCGTAAAGCAGATTCCGACTATACAGCGGAACATGAGCTTAGGAGTTCATATCAAGCCTTGATTGGTACACTCATATATGTTATGATTGGCACTCGTCCCAACATTTCATATGCTGTCATACGTCTTTCTCAGTATATGTCAAATCCCACTCAGATCCATATGAATGCTGCGAAGTACATACTCCGTTATCTACTTGGTACTCAATCATATGCTATCAAGTATGATGGACGCAGCCAATCTGGACTAGTTGGGTACTCAGACGCAGACTGGGCTGAGAACAAAGACGACAGACACTCCACTACTGGCTATGCATTCCTTCTGGCCAAAGGCGCAGTGTCATGGGTCTCGAGGAAACAGAAGACCGTAGCACTCTCTTCAATGGAAGCAGAGTACATGGCATTATGCGACACAGCGAGGCAGTGTGCTTGGATACGTACTATGCTTACGGAATTGGATATGTCACCAAGAGGTCCCACTACGATCTATTGCGACAACCATGGTGCCATCTTCTTCACAAAGAATCCAAAGATTGAAGCTCGTTCAAAGCACATTGACATTCGTTATCACTATGTTCGCGAGTTCATAAATGAAGACAAAAAGGCAGAACTCTATGCCATCCCAACTGAAGACCAAGTTGCTGATATTATGACCAAGTCATTGGCATTTCAGAAACAGTCTAAATTCAGTGGGAGTCTTGGACTAGTGAACTTCACTGCACCCTAACGAGATGCTGTCATTCAAAGTAGCTCAAAGCAAAATGATGTTGGCATCAAGTGGGAGTGTCAAAGCGAGATTGTATCGCTGATTATCGGACATCAGATCTATGGACAATGTAGATTAGATATGTAGATAGATAAGCACAGATAGTACATAGCATGTGATTCCACCATCCTTATGGTCACACACGATGCGATACTTACACCATATGGCATCGTGTTCCAGTAGTTTCCATGACTGAATAGCAGAAGTACCATGAGGCTTCTGCATGACTCATATTTCATATACCAAATGTATTGAGCTTACTAAAGGCTCAGTCAGCACCATTCAGTTATGTAGGATGCTCAGTCATCGCTTACATTCTCTATTCAGTAGTATTAGCAAGCAGGACTGTGCATTACCAATCATTACTCATAGGATTACCAATCCTTACCAATCCTTACTCATATGACATTACTGTAGCATTAGTAATCTAGTTACAGACATGTATATATACAGCTCCTAGAGAGCAGAGAAATAAAAAGACACTTACTCCCAGAGTTAGTTGACTCTCCTAGTCATCCCCTACACTCGTAACTTTCAAACAATGACTCATGCTATGAGTGCATGACACATGCATGACTCATTGTATGACTAGGCTCAGCACTTGTACCAGAGGCGTACATAATGAGTAAATGACTCATGCTAGTACTTGTCCTCAGATGTATGCTTTAGGCATCCTCTGGAGTCATATGTGCTTTCCATGTCATTTCCTATGCTACTAGAACACAGGCGTACATATATGACTAGTACTACTACAACCCATATCTGTACGTCTCAGCTAATGTGATGGTTACTACTAGAGTTTCCATATACGGCTGCATAATTCCCATACTAAGACTGTGGGAATTCTGCTACCTAAAGCGTCCTTGTAATAAGGCGTGGGAAACTACATATCATATCATATTATTATATTATATAGTTTTAACACGACCTTCTGACTGCTTACACTTGGGTCATACGCGTACGTAGCCAGAACACTACTCTCCACGCTGAAGGGTTTGAAGACGGCATCGAAGTTGTCTAAAATGCTGGACTATCCTACAGGGTGTATGGTTGTAGAATATCATTTACTGAGAAATCTCGCACAGGAAAATGTGTGGACTATTACATTTGGCACAGAAGAGGTTGACTGGGGTAGTAATGAATGATTATCAGTGATAGGTGGTACATTGGTGCACGTTATCGCTTCTTCGCCTTCGACTTCCCAGCAGCACTCTTCCCTTTCTGCTTCTTCGACGAGAAAGGCATTGGTCCTTGAACGATCTCTATGTCGTCGTCGGTGAGGTCCTCCGTCGCTTTTCGTTTGGTCCCACCCTGTAGCTGCGAAGAAGAGGCGTTGGAATTGGCAACCTCGATGCTCAGGCTGTCCACGTCGATGGCGTCGCTTACTGTTGAGCCAGACATCGACATCTGTTGCTGCTGCAGATGTGCGGGACTTTGATGTGTCATGAACAGGCCCGGAGGTTGTACAGAGCTACGAGACTTGATGGAAGACACAGGTGAGGCCATTCTCGAACTGCTAGAGCGATGATCGGTAGCTGTGAAGGTGGGTAGGGCACCAAGTACATCCTCGAGCTCAGAATGAGCCGTCTCATGGGGGGCATAGGATGCAGAAAACCTGCTCTCTCTCCAGTCTCGTTTGAAGATGCTCTCTGTGAAAGAGGTCTCGTGTAGCATGCTGAGAGTATTTTGCACTCTCTGACCGCCGTCCTTGGTATTAGCGGTATCGTCTGCGATAAGATATTCTAGGCGTTTGCCAACGATGCGGGTTCCAAATAACTCCAACGACAAAGACGTCGAATTCTTCATCGCATCGTCAGAGGCTGTCTCTTCCTTCGAGTCGTGCACCGAGCGTTCCCCAAGATACTCAACCCACTCCCATGGCCTATTCTGTACGGGGGTTGGGACGATGCTGTTGTCCTTCGAGACATATGCCAAATCTGCGACTGAAGCATTCGGCGAGACGAAAGGCAGGAGCGTGCGTATGCGGGACCTGTAAAATGTCGGCATATCCGGAGGTAGCTGCTGTAATTCAAGCATGGGATAGCTGGTGAAAGGATCGTAGGATGTTGCTCTAGGGTCTACGGGTATTTCTGCAAGATACAAAAGGAACACAGATCAGCTATGAGCGGATTAATATCAATACAATCTATACATACCGTCAAGTAAGTAATATAGGGTATCGATCAGTAATGGGTATAGTACGGTATCAAGCGTTGGGCCAGAACCGTGCAGCTGAATCGCTCGCTTAGATTATGAACATCAAGAGGGCTCAGTAGTCAATACTCACCAGAACTAGGTTGAATACTGTGTTGCATAATCCTTCCGATTCTGCGCTGTACTTTGACGTACGTGGGGAGGGAAAGCCAAGGCTGAATTGCATTATTCTTGCGAAGAGGATGAGGGCATGGGAGACTGTTTGCACGTCCACTTGATTGGGAGGGTCCGCGCGCGCAGTGATCAAGATGTTTTCGATGGTTGCTAGTTCATGCCGCATTCCTACAATCAGTTCTTCGTGCGTTTGTGTGTCCAGAGGCGCAGAGACAATAGCTTCCTCGCTGACGGGATGAGCTATGTTGGTTAGGAAACGTAAGACCTCGCCTGCTTTAGAGGTGATTTCTACATAATCTGGTATGCGCCGCGGTCGCGACCCCGCTTTCAATATCTCAGAAATCCGCCTCAGTCCCGCGCTTACAAACTGGATCAACTATGTCAGTGGTCTGTCCGAAGAGCGTAAATATACCCTTACTCGAGCGACAATCTCCATGCTTGCGCCTTTGACCATCACCGCCACGAAATCAACTGCTTCTGGACTCATGCCTTGCTTAAATAAGGAAGAGGTAAGACGGGCGAGTGCTCCCCGAGCCTTTTCTCGCGAGTTGTCTTGAGTTAAGGCCTCTTGCAGCTGCTTGATTGTAAAGCGCAATTCAATGGAGGTTGCAGCTAGCTTCCACGGACTCAAAGATGTGGAAAAAATCTGCCAATTCTCGACAGAAGGGCAGCCGCCTAATTGAAATTAGTAATCACTCAGAGGTTGAGGGGATGTATACATACTATCATGGTCTTCAGCGAACATAACCTTCAAAGCGTTGATAAGGGGTACTTGAAGTTCCTCAGAAACAGCATGATTCCCCAAAACACGGTCAAAGGCTCGGTGAACCGTCTCCAAATCCCGATAAATCCCAAGCCTAAAGACGCTCCTTGCACAGAGAGCTTCTCGCAAGAAGCAGCAGCCCTCTCGTAAATGGGTTGGGAGGTTGCCGTTGTGTTCTATGAGAACAAGCGTAGGCACATTTTCGGCAAGAGCGGCGAAGTGAGGGTGGCGGAAAACATCCCGCCGCCGTGTCTGCAATCCCTGGATTTGGTAGAAACTCGAAGGAGGGACCCCGTCAATGCACTTCTCCTGGAGAAGCAGGTGATTGCAAAGCTTGTTTGCCGCGCTCAGCTGGATCTCTAAGAATGTACCCTCCTGAACCGAAGAAGCTGAAGCCGCCATGGACCAAATGGGATAGACCAGCCCGGTGAGAATAGTCGTTGCCGCGAGAGCACCGTGTATCGAAAGGTACAGGAGTACGACAATTAGCTCATCCCATATTTCTGCAGAGAGCGCTGCAATCTCATTTCGGCCTGATCCAAGGAACCATGACAGTATCTGCTCATCGAATCCAGTGGGGAGATGCTGATCGACGTGCGTCAAAAACACAGCGTATTTGTAGCTGCACTCTTTGCGCTTGATGTCGTCTTCAACAATCAACGGGAGCTGCCGTAGACTCGCCACAGTGTTGTCCCATACTAACCAGTCCCAGCCGGCTGTTGAGCGATAGTTGTACCACAAACTATTCGCTAAGGTTATGGGGGCATCTGGACTAAAATCGGTGGCGAGAAGGAGGATCTCTGGTAAAGCATTCGGTAGTTCCTGAGGATGATCACTGACTGGACGCAAAGCCTGAGAAGAATGTGAATGGTGCGCAGGGCCGACTTGAAGATACACTCACGTAAGCGAAAGCAGTGAGGTCCGTAAGCACTTGCTCTCGAGCAGTATGTTCCAAGAGACGCCCATCGTCGAGTTCAATGAGAAGCTTCATCAAAGGCCGACTACGGACTCCTCGTGTCTTCCAGACGGTGTGTGCGGAAAATAGTGCGGAAGTGATACTCTTCATTGTGTCCATGCATGCCCACACTTCGACATGCTGCCGTAATGTCCGTAAAACAGCTGTGAGTAGCTCGTTTGATGATGCGTGCTCTAGTGTAGACAGCGTTAGCTAACATAGGGTCAGCAGTGTTCGATGTAGTTGGTGGAAATACTGGATACCTCTAGCATTGTACCATAGCATCGGCAGCGAGCGAGGAGAGCGGTCGCTGTGCAGTAGATCTTCAAGGTGCGATCATTTGAATCGAAAGTAGTTCCTTTGCTATGGGTTGTCAGGACAAGCTGCACGCTCGTGAGGGAGTATGCGACTAACGCGGCAATCCATTTCTTGAGAACTGGTAGGAGCCAGCCGTTCATAAGCCTCACTTGCTCGAAACGAGTTGCCGAGAACAGGTCATCGCAAGAAGCACAGAAATCAGAACTGAGATCCACGGATACGTGCGAGCCTAGCATTAATGAGATCAGTAAGGCCTATTGAAGCTCATCATATCACCCACCATCGAACAGCTCAGGCAACAGTGCCCGAATCTGCTTGCGGATACTTCGTTCATTAACGTCTTCTGGTATTTCGCGAGCTCTTGCACCATACAAAGTGACCTTCCGCTGTCCAATCAATGCAGAGGAGGAATTATGCAACGCAATCCATTGCACGAAGCGTCGATGGCGCGATCCGTGCTCCTGGACGTGAATCAGTATTTGCCTTGCACACGGTGCGCTTCTCGTACCTGACTGCAATCAAGACCCTGTTCACCTCGAGCAACCAAGCGTTGTATGTAGTGCGGGTATGAGAATAGCCCGTGCTTCACAAGCTGTCCGAAAAGAAGCGCAATACAGGGTAAATTTGTGGCATCGGCAGCGACATCACTCGAGTCCAACCAGTCGAAAAGCTGGTCCTGAATGAAATTATCGGGACTGTCGCGCCCTCGTCTGACCGCACGTTCTTCAGCCCGGCCACGCCAAAATCGTAGGAGAGAGACTGCAGCGTATGGCCTATGATCACCATGCTGGAGAGGTGTGACGCTCCATGTCAATAGGATGTCAAGCTTTCCAGGGAATGTGGCTAGGTAGTCAGAGCTCGGGTCAAAGAATACGGTTGTGCTCAGGTCTGACTTTCCGTTCAGCGAGTTGAGGAGCTGGAAATTGGTAAGAAATGCGCAGATGAGACTCGAGACGATTGTTTGTTCACCTTGATGTCTGACAATGCTGACGATAGGTGGCCTGCGATACGTGGTGGTAGGTCCCTGAAGAGCATGGCACTGTTTCGTCGTCTGATGTCTGCCAGTGTATCGATGAATGTTTGGTCAAGGGCCTGGGTATTTTGCTCAGGAATTGTGAAACTATTCCTGCTGGAGTATTCGGAAAGTGCTTCATCGATCAGCGCCGAGTGCTGAGCCCAGATGCGAGGGTTTACGAATGCATCGGGTAGAGCTAAAAGTGTTCTCTGAGCGAAAGGAAATGAGCATATGTCCTTATCCTGACATTTCGTCTACGGACCAGAAGTATGTTGTGTAACACCTGCACGACTGATCCTAGATGCTCACTCGCAGGGGTGGCTTGGATCTGGGTTAAACGTTATCCAGTGTTTGATACTATGCTAACGCGAGAAACACACCTCCGAAATGCGACACAATGAATATTCAACGAACGGTCGGGCGAGCGCACGACAGCTGAGCATGCCGTCGAGGTATTCATCGGAAATACGGGCAACAAATCCAAGCTGGGCAAGATTACAGGTAGCCATCTGTTGTACAAGCCAAACAAGAAAAGTTCGGTTGTCCACAAGACCTTCTGCGTAAAACGCGCGTAGTAGACTCAAGCTGGTCCAAGTAAGACCAAGGTACGTGTGAATATCGCAGACACATACCTGTAAGAGAATCGAGATAGCCAACGTTCACGTGAGTCGGTTTCAGCAAGGACACCCTTGAAGGTTTGTTTTACGTTAAGGCCAGGACGAGGAGCCATGGGCAACGCGATGTCGGTTAACTGCTTGCGTAGATATCCAGTGACAAGATTTGCCCAATCAACGCTGTATTGAGTAGGGTTGTACTGCGGCTTGTTACGCAGACCTACCTATATAGTATTTGATGTAGAAAATTCTAATTCAAGATTACATTGACTCACAGTCTCATTACCGCCAAACACACGTAGAAACCACACTGCGCGTGGAATGGCCACATTATTTCTATGTAGAAGATCCAAGAGGTCGTGACCCTTGGCCCCATGTGGTACACTCTTCCCTAGTTTCTGAAGAGGGACATCAGGATTAGCCAGGTCGGCAAACCAGGCCTGCCTCTTTGCATCATTCAAGGTCACTCTTGAAGGTAACCGGAAACTTGACGGCCTGTCGAAGAGTGCGTCTAGTCTTTAGCCTCAGATACATCTTTGGAGCTTACGGGATTCGGGGCAGATATTCGGCCTTTCGCATGAAGATTTGATTCATCAAGTCCTCCAGTTCAGCTAACGCATTCTCCGCCACCAGCCCAGTTCGTACAGTTTCTTGCGCACTGTACGTCTCCAACTATGATCTTGGAGTAAGATACACTCATGAGCATTCCTGAAGTACTTACCGGTACCAACGGAGCTAGGACAAGCCCACTCTTGATATTGGTCTCTGTGAGGGCCTCTTCCTCCTGATCCGGGCGAGGAGGGAAGAAGCCCACATATCCTATAGTACACCTCAGCCATCGGTTCTTTTGTGAGAGCAAACAAGCAGATACCCAGATCCGATGCTTCATGCGCTTTGGGTAGCCACGTCGGTGGGCGACATTGATACACAGAGGGAGGCTCCTTCAAGTTCTCTCCCCGGGCCATACGCTGTGTGTCACGCAAGAGAGTTCGGTGTAGTGCGAGCCTATGCAAGTGAAACGCAGCGAGCCCGATGATAGGCGTTGGTTGGAAGAGTTGAGAGAAAGATGGAGGATGCGCTGACTACATTTGGTGGTATCTGTGGCCGGTGTCAGACTCGGAAGGCGGGATGGTGTTCTTGATTAGGTAAGGGGCGGGATCTCATGGGCGTTTAACTAGATCTCGCATTGCGCTACTACTCACCGTGACTGCATTTCTTTACCCAACGTGCCTTCATTATCGTGCTTGCGCTGAGCACCGTCTACTCGCTAATGTGCCATGCGCCAGTCCTTAGCACCGCAACGTCAGTCTCACTTGTCCAACCCTGCGTTGAACGCCGCCGCTGCGGCCAAGTTGCTCGAGAAAAAGAAGGAGTTCAGGGAAGTCCTCGCGTTAGAGAGGGCAAGTCTACAGTTCCTGAAACGCATTGAGGCTCTCGCGGATGATTTTGACAACATGGCAGAGGCGGGTATAGGTGCGACTCTCAGAGAATAACCATGCTACGATCGCATTAAGTGTTGTATACTTCAGTGCATGGACAGGTGCTCGAGCAGTGGCCAAATATGTTCAGAATCCTGAATTTGTACTGTAAGATCCCGTTCTGACCAACTTGTGGCCTGTACATCCATGCTCATCCGTATTTCACAGTACACTCTCGCGAAAAAGCTTCTTCCGAGTCCGAAGAACGCGAAGCGGGAGGAGAGCGATTGGTGCTCATTCCTATAGAAGAGCTGCAAGCAGCGGAGCGGTCAACATAAAGTCTGCGACAGCCTCACACACGACTATGCTACTTCACTGACGTTGTGCATGTATATCAGTAGGCGTTGGGTATATGTACAACATTTCGCAGTTCACTTGGTCCCTTGTTTCTTATGTTCCTTTAATGCAGCAATACGCTTGGTAAGGAGTTAAAACCGGATATTGTCTCGTAAAGATGAAGGAAACAACGCACTTGTTTACGCTCTTCTTTGCGTCTCGCCATCTCCGCCGCCTTCTCCTCCTTGGTCAATTGAGCTGCCGGTGGTGTTGGAGAAGCATCTCTACTCTGTGTTGACTCTACGCGACCGGCATCGGACGGCGTAGCAGATCTTGGGGGCAGTAACAAGTGGGATTGCGTCGATCGCCTACTCGTTGGAGGCGATAGGGTAGATCCCCAATCACTCGAAGCTGCGCAGGCACAAATCAGCAAGTGGTACAGTCTGTCATGGGACCTACAAGACAAACCTGTTGAGAGCTGTGCAGGCGTGCTTTGAAGGTGTGAGTGCATATTCAGTGGACTCGTTGTCACCGCAACAACTGGCGCTGTTTCGAAAGCACCTGCAGCCCAGTCAGTTTTTAGGCCTTTAGAGAGCGTGAAGGGGCGCACTCCAATCATCCTGATCTGCATTGACATCCATGAGATCATCGCCGCCCCAGGGGTTTGAGGGTCCACTCTCCTCTGCTTCCGCCTCTGCCGCTGCTTCTTCAGCCCAGCCAGCAGCTATGTGTAAGCCAGCAGGGACTTTGCTAGCGCCAAGTTGCATGCCCTTGGCTTTACCAGCTGAACCGTTAACAACGAATTTCGGCTTGACATCTGGAGTAGAAAGTGTGGAACCAAGAGAAGGGTGTACGGCCGACTTCGCCTGACTGGAGGGAGCAATGTTGGGAGGAGCCGACGTGGGAAGGTCTATATCCGATGATGCAGCTTGAGGTACTGCGCCCATAGTGCTTTGCAGATCGCCAGCTGTGAGCTGTGGACAGAGAATGTTCAGCGACAGAATACATATTTAAGCCTGCTTACATACCTTTCTTCCCAATGATGATATTGCCCAACCTGCCAGCGCACCAGCAGCACCAGCAGCACCAGCAGCGGAGTTTACTAAGGTGCTCTGACCTGGTGCTGACGGTGGTAGAGCGCCTAATAGAGGATTTTCGCCTTCTGGGCGAGCGGTCTCGGGCTAACAGAATGCTGCTAAGCAAAGATCGCGCGAATGAAAGGATGTGTGAGGGATGCCCACCAAAGTAGCTGCATGGTCTTCAAGCTTCTTGACAAACAGTTGCATAGCCTTGAATCCCTGATCCCGAACCAGCCTTAACTTTGCTCAGTATGAGAGTTCGCGCCCAAATTATACGAAGACTTACTTCTCTGAATCTATCAATGCGCAAACCATGTTCGGGATCACCCTTGTAGCCAGCTCTTCCACCTCAAAACAGTCCGTGGTAGCCATGAGTGACAT
The DNA here is from genome assembly GCA_022592445.1 of Cytidiella melzeri. Lineage (NCBI taxonomy): Eukaryota > Fungi > Basidiomycota > Agaricomycetes > Polyporales > Irpicaceae > Cytidiella > Cytidiella melzeri. The sequence continues at coordinate 47,306 of JABYQR010000197.1, read as the reverse complement.
CAGCCCAGCAACCCTGCAGTGAACGAACGGATCCTTCAATGCCCTTGTGAAAGCAGGAACAAGAACTTTGCGTTTCGTGTGATAGCCGAGAGTTGGGCCTATGCGTCCTATCAGGATGCAAGTGTTCGTTCGGATGGACGCCTCAGAGTCGGCTTGCATCCTCGCAAGAAAGCGGAGGAGGTCGTTGTTCAGAATGCGCTCGTTGAACTGTGTTCACTGGTTAAAAAGTATCACTGAGAACCTTGTTGTATTCCTCACTTTGTCGGCGAGCAATGTGATTGACTTCACAGTGGCTTCTCGGATCACTGGCACTGTATCATTGAACCCAGTTTGCTGTAAGGAGTTAACTTCAGACTGGCGTACGCCATCTCGAAACTGATTGCGTACCAGGTTTGGCCAGATCTTTTCAGACACGGTCTTCTTATCCAATTTATCTGCATATTCAGACAATTGATCCAGTAGAGCCATACGTACTCCACGATCGGGACTTGCAAATAGCTTGATCAAATGAACAAGTATGACCGATGGATAATCTTGAGGGGACACGTTCTGTCCCAGCTGCAGAACGAGGGGAAGAATGATAGGTGCAGATGCCCCGCCAAATTCTAAAGCAGAAGCCAAAGCTGGCAGCACACGGTGTGATGCGAACTCTGTCGGAAACGACGCTGCGGAGTCTTTGAGAGTGCTGAGAGGGCATTGTTATTCCAGTCAATATCTCCATAGGAATGCACATACCGAAGAAGGGTATTTTTCTCGCTTTCACTGGCGATGTTGAAGCTGTCGAGGCCGGCGCATACTTTCACAAGGCTGTTGTTAGCAAAGAACCCCGAACCTTCTCCCTCAGTCTCGGCCATGCCCAAGTCTAGGAATTGTTTCGGTGTAAGACGAGCCTTGACATTCGGATTGACCAGTCGCTTGAATGAAAGAAACAAAGAAAGAGGAATAGAGCCTCGAGAAGAGGCCGTTGGAGGAGAATGCGGCGGCTGAGCAGTGGCAGGAATAGGATGTGTAGGGTTAAACACAGCGTGGATGAGAAGGCCGAGAGCATAGCCGTCAGCGGCGGCAACATTCAAACTAGAACTCAGGTTATGATAGAACGACAACGACAACGGCGTGTACCCATGGCTTACTCTTTGAGGGTGGAGTACCCTGATTTCTTGACCTCGGGGGATGCAATCAGGGCAGAGTCCGGTAGCAATATACCTAACGTCTAGAAGAGAATGGGATTTTCATTCTAAAATATGCTATGTTACAGGCGTGGTAACTACGCACATATAAGATGGCAGACTCGTCTTTGGGATTACTCAGCAGTTCAAACCCTCCCAACTTCCACTCGCCGGAGGGGGAGATGAAAATCGAGTCCGTACGCAGGTTTCCATGAGTCGAAGCACAAGAATCGTTCACAAATGATAGCGCTATCTGTCAAGCAATGTATCAGTAAGAGCCTTGGACGGATGCGGGAAGTGGCTCACCGACAGTCGGTGTAAACCCCACAATAGCCAGTCCTCCCGTGCTTTGTCGCTTTTGGAGGTCCAGTCCTGTATTGCGAGAGATAACGGGCGCACACGCTCGGTCATGATGTACACAGTCACGTCCGTCTCAACACTGTCGATAAATTTGAGGACATCTGGATGTCGAGTAATGCGCAGCTTCCGAGCCGCGTTCTTTGCAAGCGGTAGCCAATCTCGTTTTCCAGGCTGATTCGCGTCGAATTCGAATATAGACACCTGGCTTCCGTCATCCTATGTAATACAGGTCAATAGTATACATGTGAGGTAAAAATTTGTTGAACGCACTCGTTTAGTCCCGTCATGTAATGACCAGATGGTCTTGCCCTCAAAAGACGTGACTTTGGGACCCAGAGAAAATGGTAAATTGAGACCAGATTTCTGCACCAGCGAGGAAACGGCTGCAGAGCCCAAAGTCCTCAGATAATCCATGGGTTTGCTCGCTGAAGTCGTCGGCGTATGAAGTCAAAGATTGTTGGTCAAACGGAGACGAGCCGGCGATTCTGCAGTGCTATGAGCGCTTGAATACCAACTCATTTTATCTATCAAAACCCGAACCTTATCATGCATAATGTTTAGCAGGGGTGGGCCACGTCTGTGCTGCGTATATATGACGACCATTAGGTCCAAATTACAACTGACACGCATACAGTAAACTCGACAAGATGCAAAATAATACATGTGAGGTCTTGAGGTGCAGAATGTTGGCTAAAGTGGAAACATACATGGGTGCGCGTAGTTGAAAGCAATGCGAGCAGACAAACAAGATAACAAGATATAACACATAGTTCTAGTATACGGCGGAACGAATGGTTGATTCTATCGTACTGTGAAAGCTAGAGTCAAGGTGCTCGTGAATGATACAGTCCAGCTGTAGCACGCATGACCACCTGAGTGAGGTCAAGTATCATCAGTGAATGCACTTGATGGTGTCCGCGCACTGTTCCAGATTACTTCGCGCATCGAGTTCGGGAGGACCGTTTAATTGCCAGCGGGCTTGCCGAATACGTCAACTCCAGACGAGAGGCTTGCAACGAGAGGTATCATCCGACTTCCGTGTATGTATCGGAGATGGCCCCCACAACCTTAGCCACTTTGTGTTATGGTATGCTCTTGGGAAAAACATGGAGCTGAAAGGATACATCGACAGTGGACCCGGGCTTCGAGGGGTAGGAATGATTCGGGTGGTGGAGGGGATCATTAAAGAATGAGATCGACGCGGATATATAGGTTCTGGGAGCTGTTTGCGAGTTCATAGACAGATTATATGCGGATATGCGACCAACATTGGACCAGCGGTGAAGCAACTGGACGTGTCATCACTGTTCCTGAGATGCAGTTTGTGCTTGATGCTGCTTGTTATCGCGGAATTCCACTGCGCTTGCAACCCAGCCAACCATATCTACTTCTCTCTCACTGTCTGCTATAAGGAAAGGATGTTCCTGACAAACGAACGAAGACACTGGTTAACGGAAGGACTTCATAAATTGTGAAGGCAGGCATACCAAGAGCTCGGCATATGTTGCTCTCATCTCCGGAAGTCGGTGAAGGCATCGAGCGACGAAATCCCTGGCATCGTCCGAATAACCCTCCTCTGGGAGCTCCGGAGGATCGCCATGCACAATAGCACTTAGCTGTGCGAAGACATTCTCGTAGCTTGTAGGCGGATATGGGTAACGACCCAATGCCATTTCGATCATAGACAATCCCAAAGACCACACGTCCGACGACACCGTGTACGTTCCAATGTTATTCTGCGATTCGCCCCGTATGCGCTCAGGCTTAATCATGTGAGTTAGTCGGGACGAGTTTACCGATCAACCTGCCAAAGCTTACCGCCATATAGCTCTGGCACCCGATATTTGTCTTTGCCAAGGACTTCTCCAACTGCCCGGATACTCCGAAGTCACAAAGCTTCACTTCGCCTTTCTTGTTAACTAGCACATTTGTCGGTTTAACATCTGGGCATAAACCTTGAGCACGCGTTTCAATCAGTGTAGGAAAAAGACATACCGCGGTGGATGATTTGCATTTTGTCTTTCAAGAACCTCAAGCCACGGACCATGCTGCCTGTGATACGACCGAGGACGTCTTCTCGTATGCCATCACCCTCGAGTTTATCGAGAGACCCTGCGTCCATGTATTCCATACAATAATAAACGCAGCTGAAGAGCGGTAAGAAAATGAACACAAAGATATGGGGGAAGCTTACGATTCGATGAAAAAGGCCCCATAGAAGTCTACTATTTCTGGTGCAGCCGCTCGGTGCAAGATATCTAGTTCCATGATGATAGCGTCCAACTTCGCGTCTTCCAACTCAAGGCGGATTTCCTGTAGACAGATGAGCAAATACTAGCTGGAAAGTAGAAGGCCACTCGCCTTCATCGCCATATGCACTTTAGTCGGCTTGTGCAGAACCCTTTTGACCGTGCCATAATTCCCTCGCCCAAGCTCCTCTTCAAGCTGCAGCTGACTCATGTTGATCGCGAACGACGATCCATTCGAGAAATCGACGCCCTTGGCATGCAAAACGGCCTTTCCGGCAAAGTTCAACGCACCTGATGGATCGCTGAAAATGATATAAGGTTGAGGGTGAATTGGACATGCAATGCAAACATACACGATTTTGCCGAAGTTCGCAAACGGTGTGCCACCCCAGTTTGCTTGTGGTGACCTCCGAGGACCGTCATCCATTTGTGGTCGTCCTACACCAAGCCCAGCGCCACTTGGGCCACCACCCGGGGGTAGATGTAGCGGCATGTCTTTTGAGATGTCTTTGACATGCAGTTTGGGGGCCTGCGCGCCTGCTCTTCGGGCTGCCAATCCACCCATACTCAAGCCCCTACCCGAGGGTGCCGATGCAGCAGACCTAAGCGCAGGGTGTGGTGGCCCCATGCTCATCCTTCCCATAGCCTTTGCGGCGGCGTCGACTGGATTTTCTGCTTGTTGAGACTGCGCACTTCGCGCGACCATCTGATTCGCGATCACAAAGATGAGATACAGCAGTAAATTATGAAGTAGAGAAAGGGCATACAGCATCCATTTTGGCCTGCAATGAAGGAGGTATGGGCGTGGATGCCATCGGCTTTCGGTTGGCGAGCAATCCTGCCACTGTTGACCTAGCAGGGGCCGTAGTGTTTCGGGTGATGGGCTGGCGCGGGAAGCCAGCATCGGAGGGTGAGGAGACTTGAGGCATCTCGTTCAACGACGGCGACGGCAACAATCCTGTGTCGGGGGCGTTGGATGAAGGGAGTGAGCCGACGGTTGAGAGTGGGAGGGAAAGGAGATTTTGGTGGTACAGATTAGAAATAGGCTATGACATCAATTGTGGCCGTAAAAGCGGGCCTTGGCTGCTCCGTTTTATAAAGCTTCGGTAACAAACCGGTTGTAGTCTGCTCTAATAAGAGTTACAACTCTGTTTGTATGCAGGTAAGTATAAAGATAAGAAACGGGCAGGACCCGCACGGCGCCATCCTGAGTTGTGACCCTCAATTTTGTGCTCCATCCAAAGCCAGCTGTGGCGTGCCTGTGAGTAGCAACTGTTACATAGCGTCCGTGCATGCAGCTCCCAGCTTGGGCCACCAGTTCGCCCTTCCAGTACGGTATGTTTCATTACAATGCTCCCAACAGCTCATACTCACAGCTCCACTACACAGCCGTCCCAGCCGTCTTATTTCTACTCGGTGTCATTTACAGTGAGATCCGAAAGAGAAGAATGAGCTATGTCGTCAAATGGGGCAAGGAGAGGTGAGCTTCCCTCTTGTACCGCAGCTCGTCGTTCCTGCTGTCTCATACACCCGCGAGTCAACTGACCATCCGTTTCGTGTTTTTGCATCTCTGGTTCCGTTCGGACTCTGCACACCTCAATCGATGGCTGAAGGCTCACCTTTCCTCTCCCTCCACCCGATACAAAACTCGGAGCCATTCGCCAGGTGCTCGCGGACTACACGCAGCTTCCAGTGCGCTCCTTCAAACTCGTGCACGCCGGAGCGGTCATGAAAGACGATAATGCGCCTAGTGAGTAGTATCCTGTATCCCCATGTGTCGTTTTATGCTTCTCCGATCACCATGTGTTGTTCCACAATGTTCTCTATTCACGATCACTCCAGCAATTCCTTCCATGTTCCATTGCATTCAAACTTCCCATGTCGTACGGTACACGCTGTTCCTACGTGCCCCCGTATGCCTGCTGCGACAGAATCACCTGTCTTCTCACTGCGTCATAGCCATCCGCTAACTCTCTTCCATAGTTTCCGCATACGGGATCAGTGACAAGTCCAAAATTGCGCTCATAGGGGGAGGCGAAAACTTAGTACCTTCAGCAAAGACTGTACCAGAACGACCGACTCAAGATAGCATGATCACTGTCATCCGCAACGAGCTGGATACAGTTCGAAAGACGCTCCAACCAGATGTCGACGAGTTCCTCGCTACTCTTGATGCTCCTCCCACTACGACATCCTCAGCACCACACCCACAACCTGGAGCAACACCAGCGCCGCTGCGGGCGAAGTCCGGAAAGCAGATAGATCTGAAGCTAGAACATGCGCGGCTGGGCGAGCTGCTGCTGCAGAGTTTGCTGCGACTGGATGCCTTGAACGCGGAGGGTGAGTGGGAAGAGGCGAGGAAGGAGCGGAAAACTGCTGTGAGGGAGGTGCAGGCCTTGTTGGATCGATTAGATGGAGCTTGGCGGACGAGAGTGAAAATTTAACCATTCTTGTATAGATGAGATATATACCCATTTCTCTTGGTCATGTTCACATTGAGAGGAAGTATGTGATGCACCGTACCCATACGTAAATCGCAACGGTTTCAGCACAGGCTCTCATGGCGCTAACTCACACTGACCTTGACACGTACTTCCACCACATCCACACCAAAACATAGCTCGGTACAGGGTACAGGAACATTCGCTAGCTGTCCAACAACCCTAAGGGCTACCACCACGATATAATCTCGTTAAGAATCTGAGGAAGAATCTCACAATGTGGCTCACAGATGCTCAAAGTCAGTTCATACACGGCGACAATATTGCAATAGCACTGAACACGGCGGTGATTTCTCCTAGAGATTGGCGTGGCTCTGACAACGTTCGGAGGCGTATTTATGCTGTTGGGCGTAATGCTGTTCTTTGACGGCGCGCTGCTCGCTTTGGGAAACGTACGTCCACACAGCTGTCTCTGTGCCGCACACTTCACGCACAACTATTTCTGTCTGCAGCTGCTATTCCTATCTGGCCTCACGCTGATCATTGGACCGCAAAAGACCTTTTACTTCTTTGCGCGGAAACAGAAATTGCGAGGAACGGCATGCTTCATTGGTGGGATATTGCTGGTGTTCTTGAAGTGGCCGTTCATTGGGGTCATAGTCGAGACGTTTGGTTTCCTGAACCTCTTCGGGTATGTTGAGCTATGCTCGTCCTCTGTCTTACTCTAAGCTGTTTGAACGTTTGTAGGGACTTCTTCCCGGTCATCCTGACATTCCTACGACAATTGCCTTTCATTGGCAACCTGCTGCAGCTACCATATATTCGTGACGTGCGTATACGTTTTTGCTTAGCCATACCCATGCTGAACGCCAATCGTTGCGTATATAGGTAGCAGACCGTATGGCGGGGGCTCGCACGTCTGTAGTGTAGACCTAGATATTCTGTGTCCTTCAGCAGCGTCATCAAGGCCATCCAATAACAGCGCGGTCTCGGAGGTCGACTACATTTGTGGTGCGATGAGCACTCACCAATGAGAGAATCTCAGGTCAGCCCCTCCGTTTGCCGTCATGAACAGGGACAATAGGTAGCTTGCAATCATACCATTGTCCTATTCTTACAGTGCAAGAGCGAATGCGATCATGATGTGCCAAGTAGAGTAAGTATGATGGTCATGAATGAAATACAACAAATGAACATAGCCAGCCCTACATCCATCTTCTACTCTTCTGGCACCTCAATCTCGCCAGAGTTGATGGCGTCGATGATGTCGTGAGGCGGCTTGCCGTCGACGGTGCAGCCTACGCTCTGCGCTGTCCCCAGGATCTCCTTGGCACCGTTGGCCAGGGTCTTTGCGAGGGATTTTGATCGCATCGTGCGCGCAATGTCGAATATCTCATCGAGGGTGACGTTGCCGCTGTGCTTGATGTTCTTCTCCTTCTTGCGGTCGCGTGGGGGCTCTGCAACAGTGTCAGCACAGCACGATCGCAAGTGACATGATGATTACACACCCTTGAGAGCCTTGATGACAAGAGAGGATGCGGAAGGTACAACGTCAACCTTGGCTTGACGGTTTTGAATCGTGAGCTGGACAGTCACACGCAGACCCTTCCATGCGCCAGTAGCCTTTGCGATATCTTCACCGACCTTCTTCGGTGACTATTCCATGTAGAGTCAGGCAAATTAGTCTGCGCTCGTGTGTTCCTTGTCATCTAGTTGCAGCACGTACCAGACCCAGAGGACCAATTTTAGGTGCAAGAGCAGAGGATGCACCAACTTCACCTCCAGTTGCTCTCAGGTAGATGATCTTGATTTCATTAGGGTCCTATCGAGTATAAATCGTGTTAGCAAAGCCATCTCTTCGACACACTGGGAGCATAAACGCACGAGTTTCGGGGCCATGGCGAAAGGAGGGTGAGGAGAGTCGACGGTAAGGGCGGTCGGGTCGGTATTCTACAGAATCTGGGTGAGTGTATTATGTCAGCAGTCTGAGCGTGGCATAGCCAAAATAAAGTTCAGACCGCGCTGATGGAACTGTACAGCGTCCTTCAAGCGAAAGCGCCCATCATATGTGATGTGACTAGCGTGACGATTGCGGCTACCCGGGCCGTGGGTGACTTGAGCTGGAAATCTGGAGAGTCACTGTTCTAAGTTCTTCTGTGCTGTACATTGACTCTGCTGGCCGAGGAGGTGCTTGTGCCCGTCAACACCGTCTATTAACGAGCTTTGTCGACGGCGATGGGTGCATGGAACAACCAGAGAGGGTCAGATTGCCGGAGAGCTTCGAGGACGTCGATGTCGACATTCTCGTGCAACTCGTCGGTGCGTTCACGGCACTGATCCCTCTGTTGCCTTGATTTCCTGATTTTTCTTCGACGTTATACACGCCTTCAGCTGACATGCTGGAACGCCTTGTAACTCATAACGACAGGATACCTCTATCACCGTGCGCACAAACTACATCTTCCAGGTAGCATAGTTCCACACCTGCTCACAATCTGAATTGCATTTTACATTGGCACAGTGAAGCCGTCACTCGATTCCATTCCCGCTCAGCTCCGGGAATATCTATTCTGGACTATCTTCGCCGTATAGTACAATTTACCAGGGCGGAGGTGTGTAGTAATTCTCTGTCATGATCACCAATATTGAAAATGACTGGTTGTTCAGAGGGTTTGCCTGCTCATCACTCTGCACTACATCGACCAAATCTGTACTCGAATCCCAACGTTCACGCTCTCCTCTCTGACCTGTCATCGATTCATCATCACATCCATCGCCGTCTCAAGCAAGGCCCTATGCGACGCCTTTTCAACTAACAATCTGTACGCTAAAGTGGGCGGCATTCCGGTCGGCGAGCTGAACATGCTAGAGCGCGAGTTCCTCCGCATGATAGACTGGTCGCTTGTGGTAAACCAGCTCATGCACTTTTGCTTCGCCGTCGTCCCTGAAATCGGCTTTCATCACACCAGTGCACTCGGGAAGTTCTACAAGAGTACTACGCCAGTCTAGTACGGACTCACAGCGAGGGCAAGTTCTACATCGTTGGGGAGCAATCTCAAGGCAGCACTTCGTCCGACAGCGATATGGATTACGAAGTTCCCTCATCTCGACCTTCCTCGCCTCAATCTGCGCCTGGTCCACCTCAGGCGTCTACCATTCTAGTTGACACGGCCACCGTATCTCCTGAACCTCCACAACCGCCGACAGTGGAGCAAAATATGGCTTATGCAGAGTTCCGCCAGCAGGGTAGAGGAGGGCACGGCTAAGCCTATCATCCAAACCCACATCGCCAAAGGCCCTTTTGGCTTCGCGGAGAGATGCGTAGGTCAGCATGCATTGGCAGTCCTGCATTCCATCTCACCTCAAACTCTGATTCTACGACAGGCTTATCAGCCTCGCAGCGGTCATTACCAGCCACTCGACCCTCGCAGATCGCACTGTTGCATTTACCTAGCCCCAGCTAGTCCCAATCTCGCCTCGTTCACCCACAAACACTCTCGCACATGCACATTGTACCAAAGAACACACGCACGTAATTTATAACAAGCCTCCGTTATTGCTACATCAATATCGTCGTATTGTTCTTCGTGATCCGACTGCACATACTCATTGGCCTCCTCTTGTAAGCACTGTACAGTCTTCCGGTCAGCAGACATCCTCGGCTTCAGATCCTGAATTACACGCCCCTTCGTTATCGTATCTTCCAAACCCTATGCAGCGCTGGGGTCAGCATGCATGCAGAACCTTCGTCAGAGTTTACTTCATCTCCGCCCATCCCCCAACATGTTGTCTCGCGAGAAAAGTGACAAAAGTCAGGTTAGCAGAGTTTCGAATCTGGGGTGATTAATTATGCATGTAAGTTACGTAGTTTGGATACAAAAGCGCGCGAGCGGAGGTACTTTTGTGTGTGTTTGTGGGTGGATGAGTGAATGTGAGAGTTGCAACCGTAACAATTCAGAACGTTGACGAAGATTTGAAAAGGAAAATGATACAATTGGGTTGTGGAACGAGTCTAAAAAGAGAACGGAGAAAGTCGGGAAATGCGTCTACTTTGCGAGGTCTGAGGAACGAGAAAAAGCCCAACGAGTCAAATCGACGATGATTGGCTTGAGAAAAAAAAAGAAAGGCAGTCATAACGATAATTCGTGCATGTAAGTATGCGTCTAGCGTGCGAAGTGCGAAGACGAAGGGCGGGAGGAACTTTGGGGAAAGGAAAGGCCAAAAGTCGTACGTCTATCCACTACTTATATATAGTATGTACACCAGTATATATATATACAAGATCGAAATCCCTTCTGAGAAAAAAAATAGACAAATCTAGCAGGAGCTCGAGGGATCCGAGACATAAGAAATAGTTGTACGAGGTTGCATGTACGCCCCCGTACACGTCGACGTGTATAATAAAACCGTGTACGTCGTGCTTTAATCAAGATATAATACAAACTCAGATATTGAATGAGCGACAACACATTCTAGACCGAGAACAGAAAAAAAAAACAGGAACAGCCAAAAGGAGTGAAAGACAACCAACGTCCGATTTGTGGTCTCTTGATGATGGGATGGATAGATAAAAAAGGTTGTGCTCCAGAATTCCACGATGACAACCAGCAAGAAGCTTGACGGTGCTTGACAGGCTGGTCGGGTTTGTAGTAAAAGGACAAAAGCGCAAAAACGCGTTATCCGCTTCTTGTTGTTGCACGTAAACGACGACGACGACAAAAGAATCAGCTCGCTAGAGACAGACCCACCACCAAACAGACCGTATTATGCGTGAGAAGGAGCGGGGAAGTGGGTGAAGCGGGAGCAAAGTGACGGCGGACGATTGTGCAAATGCAGAGTCCAAAAGGTAGCGGGGCGGGGAAAGGGTTAGAGTCAAGGAGAGGAGGAGCTTCGTCGCATTGACGGACATTACGGAAAGAGAGCGAGTAACGTGGGACAGAGCAGACGACGACGGAACCAACCATCAGAGCACCTCGCAGCCGTCAGCCGACAGATACTACTACAAACTACTTTCGACTCAATCAGACACGGCAGGGGAGGCAAGAAGCACAAACACACAGTAGCAATTCCAACGACGGGGGCGGCCAGCCGACGCTCCTGCTACCGCCTGAGAGCCGAGAGCATCTTCGCGAGCGAGTTGATTTGCGCCTTCTGCACCTTCCGAGGCGAACCCTCTCCTTCTTCACTACCTCCTCCGAGATCGTTCGTGCTCGCTGAAGCGTCCGTCTTCGACGACGACGGGACAGGCCGTTCGGAGATAGTATCGAGGTTCGACGCGTTCTTCGGCTTCTGCGCACGTTTCCTCTGCGGAGGTGGCGAGCTGAACGTGACGGTCTCCGGATCAAGGTACTGCTGTCTTGGTACTTCTGACAACTCCCAAGAGTGTCCATCCACGACTGCATCAGAAGAGGGAGGAAGTTCGGTATTATGATCAGCAATGTCGCATAGAGTCGATGAACAAGAAGATTTACACTTGACATTGGCGGGCAACCTGATCTCTCGCCCATTGGCCCTGATCGTCTGTCCAACGGGAGGCGTAGGTGTCGGCGGCGGCTTGCTGGTGCCGCTGCGCCAGCTCGTGTTCGACACGCTCGTCGCGGTCGTCGAGAGGCTCCTAACGCTTCCGTTACTGTAGCGCGTGAACGCCGACGAACTCGTCGCAGCACTGCTCGAGCTGGACATCGAGCTGCGCCAGTTACTTGACGCGGTGGACGCAGACATGACTGAGACCTGGGAGGCAGAGGCAGGGGAAACACCGCGCTGTCGCGTTAAAACGGGAGGAGTAGGGACGACAAGATTGGAATTCGGCTGGCGGCTGGTATTGGCGAAGGCACTCACAGTTGAGGTGCCCCACATCCCATCGCCGGATTCAGCCAAGCGAATGGCACGATTTCGGCGTCCACGCGCCCAAGCAGGTTCATCGAGCGAGATCACACTCGAGTTCTGCGAAGGCGCGTGGTGGGAAGGTGTAATCGACGCGATGGAAGAGCTCGATGGTGGCACATGCTGTTGCAAGTACGGAGAATGCTGACGCACAGCCGGTGTGGCGGGCTTGCTCGAACTGGGCGCATCGAGGCTCATGATGAGGTTCGAAACGTTGTTGACAGTCGAGGATGTCGATGGTGTGGGAGTAACAGGGACAACCTCCTTGGTAGAAGACACACTGCTTGAACTGCTCCTTCCAAAGCCTAGCTTCCACTTCGATGGCTTCTTCGTGATCGATGGCACAGCGATGACAGGAGCCGGCGCAGGTATAGGCGCGGCAGCGACAGGCAGCGGACGTTCCGGGAGACTCGATGTACCGGTCGTGCTGGTCACGGAAAGAGGCGACGACACGCTGCCCGTCTTCGATGTCCGACTGATCTCTCTCGCAAGCGCCTGGCTCGCACTCGCCAGGACATCGAGGGTCTGGTCCTGCTGCGACTGCACCAGCGACGAAACAGCGGCAGTCGTACCCTTGCCCTTGCGAGCTCCACGCTTCCTGCGCTTGACCTGCGACGCGCTGCGCGATCCTGAAGCAGAATCGGGTTCATGCTCCTGATCATCGTGATCGTAGTCTCCTTCTTGGTCAAGAACCGAAGGTAGTACGCCGAGTCCAATACCACTCGCCGCGCCGTGGAATAGCCTCTCGTGCTCTTCTGGTGCAGGACCAAGCGAAGGAGCTCTGCTGAGAGCCCGGCTTGATCGCTGGTTTGCGAGCATACTGGGGTTTCTCGAGCCAGCAGTGCTGCGAAGACTGGGTCTTCTGGAATGAGGAATGCTGGAAAGACGGTGACCGTGGATCTCGGCGATGTTGATGAGGGTGATGCTTGGCGTTCTAACGCGGCCGAGACTGCCAGTGCGAGAGTGTACTGGTGTTGGTTTGGGCGCGAGCAGATCCGGTAGATCACGGACCCATGCACCAAACTGCCGTGCAGAGACACGTGGTGAGTCGTCGTGAGGGTCGGGCAGCAGACAAAAGACATGGTTGGCAAGGAAGTCCGCGACGGCGGGAGTCATGCCAGAGAAACGAGAAAGGAAAAAGTGTGTCGGGTTTTGACGGAAGAGGGAGAACGATGGGCAGACCTCCTCGGTCGTGTCCGTCCAAGGATTGTAATGGTACAACCTGCACGTCGTCACAAATCGTCAGTAAATGACCGAGTGTAACACAGCAAGCTTACATGTTGATCAGCACTATCCCGAGCGACCACACATCGGCAGCACGGGGCATATAAGTAGGATGTATGTTATTGCGACACTCTGAACAACACATGAGCTTCCTGCGTCGTATGAAGATGACGAGAAACACTCACCGAAGCTCATGTACGGCGCACTTCCACAATCCATATCCGCCGAATGCATATCCGCCGTACTCAGTCCGAAATCCGTAAGCTTCACCACAACTCTTCTCTCCGTCCTTACCACGATTTCCTCTAGCCCCTCCTCAACCGTCCGCGGCTCACGTACCTCCAACATTCCGTCCGTGACGATGAAATTCTCCGGCTTGATATCCCGATGGAACACGCCACGCTCATGGCATGTTGCTACCGCGTCGCACATTTGTCCGAACATGCTTGCGATAAGCTTCAGCCTCGTCCGACTGAGCAGCTTCGACGGGTTCAGGTTGCTCAGAAGACTTGGCGTGGGCGGTGTGCGTGACGTCTCGATCGAAGATATCGAACAGTCCGAGTCCGAATTTGGCGGCGACTGAGCCAGATCAGGAGACACAGGAGCAGTTGAAGGCTCGAAGTGATCACGCGCCTGCTCCAGGAAGTAGAACAGATCTTCACCGGGCACGAACTCGAGAACGAGAAGCAAAAACGCCGGAGTGTCCAGGACACGATGGAGAGACACAATATTCGGATGATACGGTAAAGACTGATGAATCTGAGCCTAAACGGGAAATTCACAGTTGGGCATTTTAGACGAAGTCGACTGAGTAAGAATGACGCACCTCAAAGATCTGCGCTTCCAATGCCTCCGCGTCGAGGTTCGCCTTGCTTAACAACTTCACAGCGTACTCTCTTCCATACTCATTTGCCCTGCCCGCACTTCTGCTTCTCACACTCTCCGCGTCACCATGTCCGTCCATGCTCATGTCCAAATCAGCACCATCATCCTCGAAATGGTCTTCATCCGGCACACGATACAGAACCTCACGAACGAGGTACACAACCGCGTAGCTACCAGCGCCCAGCCGTCTCACGACCTCAAAAGTGCGCGCAGGCTCTTCTGGAGAGGGTCTTGCTATCGATGACGATGGCTGAGAAGGCGTTGCTGTGTCGGATAGTGATAGCGCTAAATTTGGTGAAGGGAGAGGTGTAATCGGCACACATCGCACAACCTCACCTTGTAGTTCCATTCCTTCGCCAATCACATCGCCAGGAGAGAGCACGTCGAGAACCGACGACGAGAACGAGGAGGGGTTGCTCGAGGTGCTGCGGACGTGAGAATTAACGATCGGTGACGGCAGGCCCGGGCTGGGCAGTGGAATCGCCTTGAGGGGGTGAGGAGAGCGTGTAGCAGTGACGTGGACGGGGAGAGTAGCCGATGAGATGTAAGGAGAGCGTGGGATAGGCTTGGATGCCATGGAGGGCGTACCGAGAGGGGAGGACGTCTGTGGGAAAGGATAAGCATGAGGCACCAACGGCGTTGGGGGCAGAGACGGAGAGCTGGAGGATATTGATGGGGACGACGGGTATGCGCTTGCAAGGGGGAGAGGAGAAGAAGGATGAGCGAAGGTGGGAGACCGCATGTCGATGCGCTTGGAGGAACCGTGGGCCGCTGCCGTCGCTTGGGCCGACGGCTGCTGGTGTTGAGGTGATAAAGCTGTCCTCGAACGGCTCTTTGGCTTTGAAGACGTGATGGAAAGAGGAGGGAGTTGAACTGAATATTGCAACATTTCGATGGGGCGTTATAAGAAAGCAAAGGAAAATTGGTACGAATATAGCGTAAGAGGACAAGTGGGCGTTGTAGTTGGAACAAGTGGGAAAAAGTGTCAACGGTGTACTGGGAAACGAGAATGCCGAATGCTTTGCAGGCTCTGATCTCCGGGATGCAAGAGTCACGGGGGAGGGGAGTGTGCGTGAAGGGGGATTAGAGGCTGCTTGCGAAGATATGCATACGACGGTGTACAGGTTGAGACGGACGGGCTAGAGTAGACACACTTGCTGACCAGAATGCGGGAGGGATGAAAGGGGGGGGGGCGTCGATGGACTCGAGCTGGAGGAGCTGTACCGTACCAATGCCTGGGAGGGAGGGAGGACGGAAGAGGAGAACAGCGATCCAAGCGAGTGAGCGCCTGAGGGAGCTGGGGGGGTGGGAGATCCGATGATGTGTGACCGTTCGTCGCCGTGCTTTGCGTCGTGGACGCTGCGTTGGGCGATGAGGAGGGTAGGTCGTACACGGTACGGAGGTGAGGACGGGACGGGCAGAGGCAGGAGGAGATGACGGGGAAAGACAAAGCTGGTGAAGAGAGGCGGAGACTGAAAATGGGCGAGATATGGATCGGTGGAGGACCATATGCTACGCCGGAAACGATCGCAGGGGGAGGAAGCGAAGGGATATCCACTGGCCAGCGCTGCAGTCCATGTGCCGCCGTAGCACGGCCATCTCCCGCGTGTGTGTCATTTTGTTCTGCACCGCGTGTACCACGTCTATGCACGCGGTCTCCCATCTATTCCCACCACATGCTGCACTGCCACACAACGCCTCCTATGTTCTGTCCCCCGACGCCCGACGCCCCGCCCAGGCTCTGCTGACAAACTCTGCTGACACACGTTTCCTTCCCACCACAAGCCGGCGGCATCATCATCATCATCTGCCAAACATGCCATCACAAGTGATCATCTCCTTGGCGTCCTTTCATACACTGAGTAGGTGAGTCAACGCTAGTAGCATAGACTATTGACGACGCCAAGAAAGTGGCGCGTGTGGACGGCGTCGAGTTCTGATGGCTGCATGCGTCCTACTCTGTCTGCTGATCGTCGTCGTACGCGCACCGCGATTTGCGTAGACCTTCCAGAATCTAACCTCTAATTAGGCTTGAGCTTATCCGCTTTCATGATGGTAGACTGCCCTCGGAGTCACCACATACCAAGGACCGACTGTCCGATTACCTTTCAGACGCACTCCCCCGACATTGTCCCGAGTTTTCAGGTCTCTTTTGCGCTTGGGCTCGGGACGGAAGAATAACTCGCTGCATTCCGAACAAGAAATGTTTGAGCTCGCGCTACAAACAACGTGTTTTCTCGTAGCATGCGCACTGAAAACCGATCTCAGGGCTGTCGAGTGTCATACACACGAGGCTGCTACCAGTCCACGATCAGCTTCAGGTTCGCTGAACGGTGTGTGCCTTCCTATGAACGTGTATAGGTGCGTAATCACCGGTACCTTGCACAGGCTTACAGCACAGCTTTAGTTTGCAGTGCCGTTTCGTGAGCACCGTCTGAAGCAAACAATCCCTGAGTCGGTAAGAGACTCGAAATGTCTCGGCCGGGATGATGATCATTTGTTGGGAATGTCAAAACCCGTCGCAGTGAGCTGTGCGTAGCAGAAGCATAAGAAACAATTACCATGGCACGAATTGGAAGGCCGGCCGAAGACCAACACAAGGCGTTGTTTCGTACGTACTTGTTTGCTACCAACTGGATCGGAATCCATATGGACATCCCGTCCTTGTAAAATTTCACCCAGCCGATGAATTGTAACATTGTGTCGTCCATTCGAATCCATGTGTTGCGTGACTGACTGGGCAAAGCAATTCAGGCTCGCATGAACTGCGCATACGACGTGGCATGCCTAGTATATTCGACCGTGCGGTGTGGCACAGCACCGTGGACGCGTCGACGAACATGCATACGTTCCACGCTGTCCTGTGTGCAACCCCAGACGAAAGGCTGAAGGTTAAATGCTACGGACGCACGGCGAGTCTCGTCCGCTCGCTGGCCCTGGGGTTGGACAATCGCATGAATATGAGTGTGGGTCGTGGAACCAGTGCACGTGCGCCATTCAAGGTTCACGTCAAAGAAGTTCAGAATTGACAGAACACGAATGCCCGGCGGCTGACCCACGTTCTTTCACATCGGAGCCTTTGGTCGCGCGGGTGACTGCGTTCTGTATCACCGACTGAGGACCATCGCAGTTCGGTATGTGCATACGTCCACTTCATCTCTCTCACCCAGCAGTTGTCGTGCTAGAAACCTCAGCCAAGCCAACAAAAACAGGGAGCTTGAGGTGCCGACCCGCCTATCAAGCTTTTCCACAAACCCTCCCACTCTCATGACGCTCGCCAAGGTCACCAAGCCATCCTCCTCCTCCGTACATCTCGACTCTTCTCACACCCGGCGTTAGCGCTCTTGCAAACCTGAAGCCATGTCCTACCGTACTAGGCACTCCTATGAGAAGATACACCCCATCCAAGGACACTCGCCACCTAAACGGTCGGAGGACCACCCACGCTCGTCGACAAGCTGTACCACAAAGAGACGCGGGGCTCTCAGGACGGTGTGGGAAGCCATGTGGAGCCACTCGCGGACGGGGATTGCATATTAGGTCCTCCGTTCGTGCCGAGTCCACACAGGCTTTCCCGTGTAACGCTCCGACATGTTGGGAACTCCTCGCTTGAGAGCTACGTCTCGACGTTCAAGTCAATCGAGTGGGAGCTCGTCTCACTCCGCGGACTGTGTACTACTTTTGATTCCAGGCTGCAGGATGAACAATCCTTGGGTTGTTGTACTGGATCTGACGCTCATCCAGAATTCAAGGATTCTAGTCTGAAGGGTTTGTGCTCGTGCGGTGTGTTCTTACGCAGGCGGTTTATAGCAGATGCAACCGGACGACCGACGCATGCGCCTACCGTACTGCTTTTATTAGCAGTTTATCACCCTTCTATCCGATCCGCCAGAGTGAGCGACAAGTTTGAAATTTTGGGCTGGCCGCCGGCCACGTCCCCTTCTCGACCCCTTTCCTTCACGTCTTCTCTTCTACCGCCTTCGTATTGCTTGAAAGTTAAGCTTGAAACGCATGACTAGGGAAAACCCTCTTCGTGCGTGGGCGGTTCCGTCTCCGCAAAATCACCATTACAGTACCGTCAATAGGAGGGTTCGTATGAAATGATATTGATGACTTCCTCGCAAGTCCGTAATGTAAAACATCGTAGCCTCGAGCCTCCGCGCTTTGCATGAAACAAATTGATTGCTTCACATCCGAAACTCACAATAATACGACCAAGTAGAGAAGGGCGGAGGCTTCTGTATCCGGCTGTAGGTCCATCATCATGTTGCACGCAGGCACCGCCATCCTCAGCATTATTGGCTTTACATAATCACACAGTAAGTAGAACTCGGCGCATCCACACCCATCAGCAATCGCCAGACCAAAAGAATAAACAACGTTCGTACCAAGCCCAGCTCGAAAGCATCGCAAGAGTGATGCCCAAACTCCAAAAAGCTAATGCATGACTCGCAAACAAGAATGGCAGTCTGTCTTGTAGTGACTCATTCGCCATAATTCGTCATCTGGTGTGCAAAACAGAAAGAGAAAAAAAGTCTGTGACAGACGGCCTGAGGTGACCGTTGAAACGTTGACGCGGTGACGGGAACAGAAAACGCCATCGCGTTTGGGTGCTCGAGATATCCCACTATTACACATTCAAAGTGTTTCTTGGCTGTCGCTTCTGTACAGCGAGTCGCGTTGACGATTGTCTTTGGTTGATGTCTGGGTTGTTGAAGCACGACGCATGATGCATGGGTGTCCGTCCCGGTTTAGTGCAGTTAGAAAGGAGTCTTGGCCTGTTTCGAGTTTGTGTGCCGACAGTTCCATAATCGCCAGTCAGCCAACAAGCGTAAAGCCTCCCGCGTAAAAATCAATCCGCCTCAACGCAGGTGAGCGTTGTGGTCGTTCTTTGTTCTTTGAGCAAGTGGGTCGTGCCTGTGCATGAGGAAATTCAGCGGAGAGGGGTAACAAGATAGAAGCATGCCCAAGGCCACACACTAAGGAATGGGCGAAAACAAAATTGCAGCCACGTTGCATCGCAGGCTTCGAAGCTTTGTTCCGACTCGAGTCGGGCTCAAGACGTGGACGCAGAAAAAACAACAATACACCGGCTATAATTGAGAACATACTCAACATCGTATCAAACCTCCGTACCGTCACTCGTCCTGCTGCATCTCCACATCATCCTCCCCATCGTCTTCTTGCTCAACCACAATCGACCTTGCATCAAAGCGCTCCAGAGCCGCCCGCCAGCCCTCGTCCAAAGCTTGCCTCCTCTCACCAACCCCAACGTCCGTCCTCGCCCTCTGCACAACATCACCCGCCTCCTTCCCCTTCCCGTTCTCAACCAACCACCCCGCCCACGCCAACGTCGCCCTGACCGCGTCTCGTCGTCTCCAACTCTCGTATATCTCACTCAACACCTCCGCTGACTCACGTGACGACAACGCCTTTTCATCATGAAAACACGCCTCAAACGTCGACGAATCCGGCAAGTAGGACGTCGTCAGATCGCGGAAAAAGGTTAACCTGGATGCGGGAAGCATATGCGAGGATAGAGACGCGTATTGTCGCAGAAGACCATCGTGGACAGTGCGGAACGAAGGGGCGTCTTGCATACGCAAGCTTTCGCTCAACAGCTCCTGTATATCACGTATTTCGCAAGTCAATCTCTAGAGACCAAAGAATGATGACAGATAGTACAAACCTTCAATGCGAGCGTCTTCCGTGAATGGTCGAGCTCCGACTCTGAGAGACCCCAGAGCCAGACGTCGAGGACATCGTCTCCTCCCTGCACGACCGCCCTTGCTTCTCGATACGAGTTCTTCCGCTCCCCTTCGTCTACGTTCAACGCTTTCTCTACTCCAAAACGCGCTAGCCAAACTCGTGCATTCGTCCGTGCAGGCAGAGAGGACGTATACCGTCTTCCTAGCTTTGAAATGTTCTTCGCGTACGGAAGATGTGAGTGCAGCGAGGGGTTGCGAGCGAGAAGAGTAAGATGTGTGGCTAGTAGTGAAGACGGCGCGGAGCGAGAGGGATTTTGACTGGTGAGTTGATGAATGAAGGCGTGCAAGGACGTGAGCAGGTAAGCTTTCTGCTAAAGTATCAGAGAAATATGCTTGCCAGGTAGACAGCGATTGTGCGTACCAATAATATGTTCAAGTCGTTCTTTTGTACCCATTCTTCCACGAAGCCAGCATAAGCTTCGGCCATGCTCTCTGCATTCTCATGCGAGAGTGACGATACGTTGCTCACTGCAGAGGAAAATTGTTCATTTGCAGCCTTCAAAGCATCTATGAGGGCGACGCCGCTGAGTCCAGGGAGAAGATGGCGTGTTGCAGACAATCGAGCGGCGACGGGGTCTGTTGGAAGGATCTGTTGTAGTAGGGTGTGGAGATGGTCTAAAAGGGCGGTCCGTAGTTCATGTGTTGTTGGGTACGTGGCGAACAGCTCATGCAGGGCAACGAAAAGTTCTGCCTTCGGCAGTACTGTTGAAAACGCGGTAAGACCATGCAACCTGCATATATGGAAGGCGCACCTTTCACCGCGTTCGATACGACAGATTTGATGATTGCACCCTGCATGATCTCTCGTCGAGCCTGTTCTGACTCGTCGCCGGCTCCGTCCGCCTCTGTCTGCATCTGTTCTACTTGACCTTCGTTCATACCACCTACGGCAGTGTCAGGATGTGCCTTGGCCTTGCCTTTACTGTCCACACTGATGCCTAGAACGTCCCAGCGTCTCCGCATGCTTTCTACGAAACCGAGTTCCATCCTGGCGTACTCCCTCCACATCTCAACACTTTCCGAGTTCAGCCGAATCCCACGCTGGAGCAGTGTACGGGCCGCGGAAGGTGAGAGATGGGATAGTTCATGGGACGCCGCAAGGATGTACAGCGCAGGGACATTGGGATGCAGCTGCAGGGCCCTGAGAACATTGTGTGAATGCCGTTTACTATGACACAGTGCAACGCAGGGACGCACCGAGCAGATATACGGCCCACTAAGGACCGAGCACCTTCCTTCTTCGCAAGCTCGATGTACTGTATCCATAGTGCGACATCTGATTTAAATTTCTTGAGTGCGCGTTCGAAAATGTGGAATTGCCGCCGCACAAGAGCATAGTCTGACACTGAAGGTGCAGACCGCGGAAGTTCTATTTAATGCATATAAGAGGCAGTTGTGAGGAGAAACTCAAGGGGTACTCACTGAGGCGTTCAACACGCTTTTTTCGAAGGGCCTCGAGACCCATTTCGTAAGTGACATACCGTAGGTAGTCGTTCTTTTTGGCGATTCTGCGTACGAGGGCTGTCTCAAATGCAGTGCGTTTCTTCATGATCTGTTTGACTTCTTTCTATTACCTGCATGAGTGTCCAAGGTACGGGGAGACTGGAATGGAACGCACTTCAGTGAAGAGACCCTTTTGAACCAGATCCTTCAGCTCTGCGAGCATCTGCTCCTGCTGGAAATGCACCCTCTCCATGTTGAGTTACGTCGGCGCAGGGGAAGAAGTGGTGTGTGCGAGTTCAACGTTCAACTTTTGTGCATCGCGCGATGTTACTGGCAGCAACTCAGCAAACTTTCTACGCCACGAATCTCAGAAAGGCAAGCCCGCACGTGGCCTGACTGAATGTGGCGGAAGGAGTGATTGGCTTTCCTTCTCACCCTTGCCCCACGCTACCAATTGATTATCGCGTCCAAAATGGGGACAGACAGAGCTCAGGGCTGAACGCAACGTCGACTCGGACAACGACCACCGTTGGCACATCCCCGACATCCGCGACTCGTCTCAAAAATAATCCCGACCTCGGCTAATTTGCGAAGGAGCACCACGTGAGATGCACGCGGTGACTAATCTGGAGAGCGCTGGCGTCAGCAGCCTGAGCCGTCCCCTTCAACGCTCTACCACAACAACCTCCCTCTCCGCCATGGCACCCAAAGCTCACACACACCGCGCTGGAGGAGGGTTAACTCGCACGCATTCGAGAGGGTCATCGGGAGGAGGATCGAGGCTAGGGTTGAATAATTTGCAGCTAACTGCAAAGGAACCAGCGCCCGCAAGATATCCTGATAAACAGAAGAAGACTCACCAGCTGGAGGTGCGTTTTTCATTTTGCATCCGCGGAGAACTGTGCATAGTAATTTTCCACGTACAGACCAACGGCCACAGTCGAAGTACCACTCACATAGCTCGCAATAGCAGCAGTGTTAGATTACAGCAGAAAGAACATTCCGCAGGGCCACCCCTTCGTCGTCCCTCCGGTACTTCGAGTACGAAGAGTGGACCCAAGCACAAGGCAGACTTTTCCATCGCAAGCCCGCCTGAACAAGATGACGATGAATGGATATCTTCCGAGAGCGGGGCAGCGACACCCAACAACGAGTCTACCAGCGAAGTGGGAGTAACTCCCGTCGAGAAGCCGCGTTTCCCTCCAAATGCCTTTGTCGTCACTGGCTTCGCCAAGCAGGATCTCCCAACTCCTCGCGCGGAAATAGCTGATCTTCCCCGCGTAGACAACGCCGCACGACAGGACGAGGTCGCTCAACTGGCAAAAGGCGTCAGTGATGCTCATTTGACAGCACGAGACTATGTTCCTCAGGCTCCGCAGCCTGTAGAGTCCCCTCGTTTGCATCAAACATATACCATTCCTCAACAACTCGATACTCAGCCATTACCTGCAACCCCTCCTGCCACTAAGGCACGCTCGGAGACTCACTCTCCTCCTCGTAGGTCTCCAGACGAATTCAAACGCCCTATGACTCGACCTCCCTCTATCAATTCCATCCATAGTTCCTCAACTCATCCCCTACGTCCCCATCCTCTCATACGCGCAAACTCCATCGGCTATGGTGCCGTTCTCGGTTCGGCAAAACCCGTCCCGCTGGCTCCTCTCACAACTGTTCCCGCTGAGCCTACTTCTACCGAGATGTCGATCCAGTCGTCACCCACAAGTATGCGAACTGTGTCACCAACTCTCAGTATGCATGCAACCGCACCCTCACCAGTGCTATCACATCCTTCACCTACAGTGTCCGAGGCTTCGAGACAATTGAGAAGATCGTCCACGAGTTCACGAAGTTCGGTCGCCACAATACCGAATGGTCAACAGCTACAGCCTTCTGCTAGTTATGCCCAACTGACGAAGGCGTCGAATAACGACCGCCAGAGGACGACCTCTACTTCCTCTACCTTTGCTTCCCTGTCTAGCCATCTCAGCCGGCGACCCGCGCCATCGCCGCCAAAGACCCCGCTTCAGCAGATGGTCATACACTTCCCTCCAGTCGAGCACAATGCACAGATGGAGAGCATACATCCTTTACTCCCACCTCCATATCTAAACGCCCATCTTACGATGCTGGCGTATCGCAATCCTCTGGCAGAATCATACGACAGAGTTATGAGGGCGAAGAACGCCCGGTGAAGGCAGTAGCGATCTGTTGAGATCGATGTGCGCTGGTTTGCACTGGGTGGTATAGAAGATTGGTGCGTGCTCTTTCGACAAAGTGGTCGTGTGCGATGATGTTCATGACCGTCGTCTTCTTCGATAAGGTTGAACCCTTGGTATAGCTACAGGATACTCTTCCCTAGCATTATTTATTCATTCCTGCTCTCGGGAATTTATGTTTCTCTGCGTCGCCTTTTCCCCCCTCTGGCTGTCGGTGTGGTTCTCGCCATTTGTACTTTTAGCGCAATGTTACCTGCTTTCGCACACCATGCTATTCGACCGTTCACTCTCATTATTTTGTGTACTACAGCAGCACGTAGACATCTGTCTTTACTGCGTCATACCACTGTCTACGGGTACTTTCGTGTCTCGTCTTTCTTGGTTACTACTTTATGCGCAAAAAGCACTTCCTCGAGTAATACCGGCAGAGATGCTCTTGCATCTCCGTTGAAACATGTTCTACACGAGTATGACTTTCAGTGTGTACTCGATCACCATCAAGACTGACATCCGCAGCATATCCAGATATCTCCGATAGTTGTGCTGACATGTACAGTAGGCGTTGTGTCTGCATGTCGAAGAACGTATCTTCTTGCAAAGCAGCCGAGGTACGTACAACGCCTACTCCCGACCGACGGCGTGCTCTTCGTACGTGTCTCAGCTGGCTATTTCCCTAGTCTGCCTAGCGTTGTGGAGCATCTCCTGCAGTGCCTATTGAGGTAAATTGGACTTACACCTACAGTACCCGCGCGCACAAATGATCGGCTGCTGAGCACCTTGCAGGCCACGGCCAGCATCTCTGTCTTGGGCTCGACGCAGCTTGCCGCTAGCATACCTAGGGCATGGCTGTCTCGTTGGGGCTGCGTTACAACAGCGGGGTCGCTCCATGGGGAGGAGGGCTTAGTTTTCTATGGGATCCGGTCTCGGGGCCCAAATGGTTTTAGCTGCTGCAAGGCTAGCTAGTCTGCAATGACAAACAGCCAGCTCAGACATCTTTAACCTGTTTAATATTCCGTACGCACTTGGTACACGCTCCTAGCCCATCGCACCACCTTTCCATTCGCTCTCTTCACTCCTCTTTTTCTACTTTCCGCACCCGCCTTGTATATGCGTGCAAGCAGGCCAAGCCTGAGCGCAGATTGGCCTCCCCGGACTTTTTCGCACAACGGAGAACCCTCGGAAGCCCGTCTTGAGCAAGAGAGAGAGGCAAAGAGAATAAAGTATGTGTGAGGCTGATCCCTCTTTCTGCGTTAAATTCATCACGACCTCTCGAAAGCGATGAGATAGACCGTCAGATTGAGTTGGAAAGGCTGGAGATGAGGAAATCTCGGCCTCAGGCGAAGCTTCTCCTCCTAGGTGCGTATACTTCCGTTCATCTGACGCCCTGTCGACCCTCATAGCTTTCTCCCCCCAATCATTAGGTCAGTCGGAGGCAGGCAAGTCGACCCTGCTCAAGAACTTCCAACTACTGTTTGCTCCGAAGGCATTCGAGGCCGAAGCAGAGGCATGGCGCGCCGTCGTCCACTACAACCTCGTCCGCGCCGTCAACTACATCCTCGAAATATTGACACCCAACCCTGCATCGAGTAATTCGTCATCAGTCAGCAGAACTCAGTCAAATGTCTCGCCAGCTATTCTTGACCCTGTGCGGGCATTGCGTATGAGGCTGTCGCCGTTACGGCAAGTCGAGCTCATGTTGCACGGGAGGATAGCCCCAGATACCCAGCCACAGTCACCTGCGGGAGGTTCCAGCATCTCAGACGACTTTGATGCCTTTTTTGAGCGCTCCAGTACGGAGAGCAGGTCTCTTGATACGTCTTTGCGAGCACGACCTGGATGGAAGGCGTTGGCAAGACTGAAGAGACCCACTTCTTCGACTCAGGACGAACTACAAGATGCGCGGCATGTTTTGGATGCGTGCAGAGACGATATAGTAGCGCTATGGGCGGATATGACGGTGCATGCAGAACTACGGAAACGGCTGGCGATTATGGAGGATTCTCATATCTTGTGAGCTGTAACGTTGTGCACCGCAGCGTACTTTGACGCTTAAGCCTTACGCGCGATGCACTAGTTTCATGAACAATGCAGCTCGGATTGCATCCACGAGATACATGCCAACGGCGGAAGATATTTTGCGAGCGCGCGTACAGACAATAGGCGTCGAAGAACATCGCTTGATGATGGAGAACGGTATGTGAAAATCATCGTGTGGCGACAGTCGCTTGCTTCTCCGAGCTCAAGTGTCGGTTGTAGGGAAGGAGTGGATATTCTACGACGTTGAGGGTCGCCGTGGTCAGAGAGGTATGTTTAAGCCCATGTCCTGCTAAAGCTGTGGCATTCATCTGAAAAATTGTTCTATCAGCTGTATGGACTGCGTATTTTGATGACGGTGTGTGCTTCATATACCTTGAAACAAAAACACCTGTTGACTTCAGTTGCCCAGTCAACGCTATGATCTTCCTATCCCCCATGTCGAACTTTGATGTATTCCTCCCAGAAGATCCGTCGGTGAACTGCATGGTAAGCCATTGGGTCACCCATTGGTGTCACTCACCGAGTGGCTGACGCAGTGCTTCAGCTGGACTCGTTTGAATTGTGGAAGCAAGTTTGCAACAGCAAGCTCCTAGCGAATGCGACATTCATATTATTCTTGAATAAGATGGATTTGTTGCAGAAAAAGCTGGACGCTGGTTCGTGCAATGCTCGGCTTGCTTTCGACGACAGTGACTGTCAATGACCTTTGACTTTGCAGGAGTACAGTTCTCTTCGTATGTTTCTCTTTACAAGGGTCAACCTAACGACGCTGAGAGCATTGCCCTATGTAAGTCCCGATTCAGAGCTAGCAATATATATATATATGCTGAGCACCCTGCTCGTAGACTGCAAACGCAAGTTTCATGCCGTACACAAGCATTGCTCCACCGAATCTCGGCAGCTGCACATTCACACCTCAACTGCTATTGTGAGTCTATCCGAGCTGCCTTTGCTACTACACTCGAATTGACCTCCACCGTGCAGGACACTGCCTTTATGGGTGGTTTGCTTGCACGAGGTAAGAGCTAGCGTTGCTATTTGAATCCGAGCGATATTGAGGTCGATGTCTACTTTAGTTAAAGACGCTATATTCCTCACTATGTTACGCGAGACTGCTGGTATAATCTGAGTATGCGTAAATCTAGCTTTCGAAGTTGTACACTTATGTATCACGGTTTTGCTCACCAGAGGGATTGAGACCATACACAGATGACTGAGCGTCGTCGCCGATGGGAAGGCTGAACTCGCATACGATTGCCATGGACCGTGCCCCTTTATCAAGAGCTGGACCGAGGGGTCGCATTGATGAAGCTCCCAGGTCCTCAGCGTCGACGCGTGGAGGCTCTGTCTCTGGATTTTGAAGGTTGTGAAGGTGGACGGAGTCAGATACGCGGCAAAAGTCGTCAACGCGATTGTCCACGCCGTGAGCTCAACTCGAACTGCCAACTTTTACTTACGTTGGCAGTTGGCAGGTGAGACGGACGGTCTCTCACAAACGCAGCGAGATGCATGCAATATTCCATGACATTCCAACTTCGAGTACCGTCCCCTCAAAAAAAAAGTAGAGGTGGTCCTCCCACACCTCGCTAATCCGGACAGCGTGGCTGTGGTCATTGGCGGACCCCCGACTGCAAGGAACGACTGCGTAGCGTGACAGATACCATACAACACTTGTATGCGTCGTTCAAGCGACTGTGCAGCGTCGCAGACGAGCATGGGTCCGACAAGTACAGCTGCTCTTTAGCACACGTTCGCAGTGGCAACCTTCAGCAGTGGACAAAGGAGGACACGATGACATCCGCCAGCCTGCGCCTTGGGTTGGTGAATTCAATGATAAGGCCAAGTCATAATCCTCCGCATAGGCAACGTCAGACAAACTGAGCTTGGAAGTCAGGATATTGCGGATTGGATGATAGTGTCATAATAAACGACGGTGGTATGGGCAGATTTCTTTCTGATGTCATTTTGGGCATGTATGTGTACGGACGGTGATACATTAAACTCATGATAAGTCGTTCTGGCATTCACAATTTCACGCCACTCGAGACCGAGGTCGAGGTGTGAAAGCTCTGACCGAGTGTGGTTTGTATCGAGGACGAGAGACGTTTGATTGTAATGTTGAAATAAACGAAAGCTTCAGTTCTCGCCCACTGGCAGGTCAAATTATAGGCAAAATGGGTAAATCCAGAGTTACAATTCTTGCTTAGAGCTACTCTACTGCTCCTGCAGCACATGTATGCGCCCTCTGAGGAATGCCGAACAGCACAAAGACGCAAAGCGAATGAGAAACGTTACGCCTGCGGTCAGAATGTTGGGGCAGATCAGAGACTCAGACATGCCAAACATATGCGGGCTGGGTGTTTAGGGGCACTTGAGCGGATAGCAACCTCCTTGCTGTCTCCTGCAATGACAGAAGTGATCCACCATTAGTTACCGACATTGCCAGCCTAGCATACTTGGACTTACTTGGCAATAACGCCTTCGTCTGCAGGGACAGGGCTGGCCACAACAGCAGCGGTGAACAGCGCAACAAGGAAGACAGCGGCCTTGAACTGCATATCGATTGATGATGGAGCGCTGATGGGAGTATGAGTATGAGGGACGTCGGAGTCTCCACGAACGACTCACGGTGTGTTAATGAACAGTGGATTGAGTGTCTCTGCATTGACACGATTCTTTATATGGCTTTTCGTTATCTCCCCTAAAGGAAGTATGAATGACCAACAGTCACGATGCAGGCTGAAACAATCCGAGACACTCGTCAACGTGGCCAATTTCGAAGATAAGCCGTAGCAAGGCGCGTAGCTCGTCTTCAGTCGTGCCTGTTACAGGCGTGTTTCATGATGCGTGCGTCGGTGACACACAAGCTTTCAGCAACCTGATGATTCGTCGCGTTGAACGGGAGGACCGTGCTGTCGACCGGGCTGAGTGAAGTGTCATTAGTATAGAAGTATAACGTTATTTATGGGTATTTATTCGAGGTTCAGTATTCAGAAAGAATGCCATCATCTATCCTGACACTTACAGTACACATAATTGCGAAGTTTTGGTCGTTCGTCGTTGATCGTGGTCAAATGGTGGCTAGGTGGTCAATATTGTTGAGTGATGACGTCCCATCGACGTTCGAACGACAAAATGCAGAGGACATTTTCGATAACAATAAGCTGATGACGTAATTACTACTTATCATTCTAGTGTGTCAGTTTCGATGACCTTGGCGGCCGTGGTCAGCTCAGAAACCTCCAGTAGTCACGGTGGAACATGCACTCAAGGTTTTGCATTGACCACATAGCAAAAAGTATAGGATATGTACTGCGAAGCGACTGCCAATGCAAACAGCAGGAACAACAAGGTATCAATAATATAAGACTTTGGTTAGTCCAACACTGATATTATTATTGCATCGCATGTAGATCGCAGTCAGTACACGCAGTACCCCAGCGACTTGAATTAAAGTACGGTGGTTTTGGGCCCATCGAGATTATCAACATAAACAGCAGATAACTACGAGCGTCGACGAACACGAAGTACCTCACTCTTCTTCCCACCTATATCACACACAACACTCAACCACAAACAGGCGTGTTTAGTACGATGGCGTCTGGTGCGAAAGTCATCATTGTAGGTGCAGGTATAGCTGGGCCTGTGCTCGCTACACTCCTGAAGATCAAAAGGTACGCGCCTGTCGTGTACGAACGTACGTCGGGCGTGGGGGATAGAGGCATCGGGCACGGGTAAGCTCTTGCTTTGGCGAACGTTATAGGAAGTTAGCTGAAGGCTAGTTACTGTAGTGTGTCGAGCAACGGCCTCGCTGTCCTCGCAAAGGTTCCGGGGCTGCTAGACACCCTGGAATCTGCTGAAATCGAGAAGATGATGACTTACTCCACTGTCGAAGGAGACGAGGGCTTGATGCTTTCCACTCCCGTCAGTCCTCCTCCTCCGGGTAGGCACCGTTCTGTTGGTGTCCGCCGCTCTGCCTTGCACCACGCCATCATCAACATGGCGCAGAAGCATGGCGTCGAAATCAAGTGGGACCATAAACTCGTAGGTTTGCAACAACATGAAGACTTTGTGACTGTGAAGTTCGACAACGGTTCGGAAGATACAGCTAGCTTCGTCGTCGGGAGCGATGGATTGCACAGCAACACAAGAAGCTGTCTGTTTGGAGAACAGAAAGCTGATTACACGGGCCTGTCACAAGTAAGAAGTCCACTGTCCACTCGTACCATGTTCTTTGTTTGAGGCTCATTGCCGAACCTGACATTCACAGACGGGTGGGATCACTCTCATTCCCGAATCGTTGAAGGGCCCACACTCGCTGATCAATGTCTTCGGAGATGGAGCGCATGTGATCGCTCTACCAGTGAGCAGCACTCACATGGGCTGGGCGTACGTGTTCAATTCTTCTCACAAAAGCGACAATATTGAAAACGCACGCTTTAGGATGACACAACGAGAGCCAGAATCTATGAAGGAAACCTGGAACACGGTTAACAATATTTTGGCAGACGAGATCAGGAACTCGCCCGTTGCGGCTTGGGATTACGGCATTTCCGAACTCATCAAATCCACGGAACGTATCACCAAGGTCAGTCACTTGTTCTATCCCAAGACAGTGTCGTACTATAACCTTTGATATCTCTGCACAGTACGGGCTATATGACCGTCCGGAGCTCAAGGCATGGCACAAAGGTCGCGTCATCCTCATCGGGGACGCGGCTCACCCCACTAGTCCAGTGAGTATAAAATGGTCCGCTTCCAATCTTCTATATCACGACCAACGCCTTCCATCTAGCATCTAGGACAAGGCGCAAACCAAGCGCTCGAAGACGTCGACATGCTTGCCGACCTCCTCGAGAAGCACAACCCCTCGTCCGCCCCGCCGTCCACCGAGACACTCGAAACAGTGTTCACAGAGATGGAAGCGGAGCGCATTCCGCGTTCGTCTGCGCTGGTTAAGGGTGCGAGGAGGCAGGGAGAGGCGCGTGTTGTCTCAGGCGTGGATGCGTGTCTCAAGCGCAATCAGCAGTTCAGAGAGATCTGGAAGGATGAGGAAAGTGTGAGGAGATGGCGCAGTGGTAACTAGACCATGGCAAACCGTTCAGTTCCATCTGAGGTCGATACGACTCAGGTATCAAGGTATGACAGCAAATGGGCTGAATGAGGATTCACTCGCACTGCGATGATAGTAGTGTTATAGACTTGAAGGTGAATATACAGGTCCGGTCGAGTAAGGGAAGATGACTTAATGGAACCACGGAATTACATGAATGCGATACATAGTTTCTGCACCATAATGTCCTTGGCCCGAGCACCGAGGAACCATCTTCCTATCGGTAGTCAGATTATTTGTGGAGAAAGCGCGGACTGCGACGAAGCGAAACCTCTTGGACTCGCCGCCTAAATTTGGTCGGTACGCCACCATCAAGTTCGGCCTGTCATCTTAGCCGCAAATATAAAGCATACACGACGCCATGGTCGCACAGTACAAGTTACACAAGAACATACATGCCACTGTTCCTCACACTAACTTTACTCCCAGTCGCTGTCGTCGTCGTCGTCTCCTTCCTTCGCCTGCCTAGCGGGTGCCTTGGTCTTGGGCTCTTGCGTCCTCGGACGTTCCTCCTCCTCGTCTTCCTCATCTTCCTCGTCATCCTCGTCTTCTTCCTCTTCACTGTCCTCATCTTCTCCGTCATCAGTGTCCTCCTCCTCCTCGTCATCACTCCCAGCTCGATGCTCAGGTTTCGAATCACCTGCGTTGCTGCTGACCTGGGACGATACGACATCGTAGCTGCCATCCTCACTGCTAACTCTGCTGTTCGTGCCGCTGGTAGCAGATACCGATTTTACAGCAGTCAAGGTCTTGGTGGACTCTGCGAGGCTTTCCGCGCGTGCTTGGGGAGTGACTGACTTGTCAACCGATTCTTCATCCTCACTCTCCCAGTCAAAGTCCTCCTCGCTCTCGACGGTGCCTGCACAGCGCAATCTGTTAGCAGGATCAAATCTAGTGGATAGAAGCGGGCTCACCCTGAAGAAGAGCCTTCCGTCTCCGTTCTTCACTCTCAACCTGATATACACGGAAGAAGTATCTTGTCCAGAACGTCTCGCGACTCATAACGGAAGGTACTATTCAGGAGCAATTGTAAGCTTTATGAGCTCAATGACGATGGAATAAACGACTTGCCCAAGGTATCCACAGTCTTCTGCAAAGCAGCGCCATCAGCGGGATCAGCTAACGCTGCGCTTACAGCGGCCAACCAGTCGGGATTATCGATACCACCGTCCTTAGCCCCAATTTCTTTGCTGCACCACTCCTTCCACATCTGCGCTGCCTTCTCATCTGCTTCAGGGTCTGCCTTAACCACCTCCGGATCACTCCTCAACTGCTTCAACAGAGCTTCCGCCCTCGTCGCTACGGCTCTCAGCCCTTCCGCGCTTGACTTGATATCCTTCTCCTTCCCTTTCCCTTTCGAGTCCACAGTAGAGGACGTGTAAGCCATATCCGGCAACATCCATATATCCGTACCATCCCACAGAACACCTGGTGTAGCGGTTCCGCTCTCTGGTGGGACTACTTTGACTGCATCCTTGAGGAACTCGCCAGCATCTCGTAGAAGCTCCTCGCTCTTGTGCGCATACTCCTCCGCTTGTGTCCGAGTGATATCCTGCACTCGATAAAATTCAGACGTCAGCGTCGTCCGTAGCTGGGCAAAGTCGATGGATCCAGCACCCTGCTTGATAGATTCAGGTAGCTTAGCCTGTACAGTCGAGGCAAGATCGGCAGGAAGAGATGCATGTAATCGGGAGAAGAGGTTCTGAGCAGTAGCAGAGACTGAGACACTGCGATTGTGCCTTGGTCCTGTCGGAGTTGTTTGCGTGTCTTCCGACGACGAACTTGGCGCATCGGAAGGTGATCTCGCTGTTGAGGGGCCAGCAGCGGTGTCTCCTACTGCTTCTGCCAGTGGTGTCCCATCGGTCGTCGCACCAGCACCAGTTTCTGGCTCCGCAGTCAGCTTGGTGAGCTCCTTCTGCGCGTTGGAAACGGCTTGAGTCAGGTCTTTGCGAGCAGTCTCAAGCACAGTTTGACTCTGAAAGGATGTAGTATGACACGTTGTTGGCCGAGGACAAGCTATATTGCGCTGACCTGTTTCCTGAACCCACCCCAGAACCGGCTGAGCTGACCGACGACTTCGTTGACCTCCTCGTTGAGCGTGGGCTCTGGACCCTCTCGCGTTGATGTAGCTACGGGGCCAGTGATATCATAAGCGTCGATGAAGTTCATGGATAGAATGTTCAGCAAGCGTGCATATTCCAGTCGCTGCTAGTCTAAGTTTTGACGCGGGGGTCTCTGCAGTAGGTTCCCGATTTAGGAGCTTTGTGATGGCAAGGGTTGGACCTAGCGCTCCATAATAATAATATAATAGACTGTGACACTGAACTGACATAAAACTAGTAACAAGAAACTTTGTGACCAATTGGACTCTGATTCTTACAGTCGTGGCCCATGGCCAGTGATAGCACCGCAACTCTTGCTTAGACACAGTCTATCAGTCTTATTTCTCTCCTTTCGCGTTCCACTTCTGGTTTGCAAGTCGACAACTGGTACCGGGGGTACTAATATTGCCATCCCGGACGGGCATCAGCCAATTGCAGCAAACATATCCTCACTCGAATTCCAGCCTCACCAGTAGATGACACTCTCTTCAACGTTACTGGCCGTTCTCGATACCCAACCTGCTTGAGCATCAACACAATACGATGCGCGTCGCTCAAGGAACACGCATTCTGTCCGTCCTTCGCAAGAATATCTCCCTTCTCAACTGGCTGCGTATCATCTGGATATTGGTCGTGCTTTGGTTTGAATACGGCCTGTTCACGTACAGCCTGGCTTCTTGTGGCTGGGGAAACGAGCAACTCTCGCAGGTGCGCATGCTACTTTCAGACCGCCTTTGCGATGTAATCGAACCCCCAACAGTCGACTGCGCCACCGCATCGCGTATTGCTAGTCACAGACCCACAAGTTTGGGACCTTTCATCTAGCGGACAGGGCATTCTCGTGCGCCTTCGACACTGGCTGTATCATGATAGCTTGAGGAAAAATTGGGTACATGCTAGGAGCTTGCGGCCTGATACGATCATATTCCTTGGAGACATTATAGATTCAGGCCGGAAGATTCAGGGAGACGATGCGTAGGTACAATCGTACCAAACAAAGCATCTTTTCTTACATGCTTTCGACCGCTAGCTATCGGAATGCTGTCCGTCACTTTCGACAACTCTTCTCGACGAAGACGGAAATAGACACATATTTTGTTCCTGGAAACGAGGATGTTGGGTAGGCCACTCTACTTGTCTTCACTTGGAAAAGCTGAATAGGGCGACAGGCTGAATCTCCTTGCAAATGCCGGTCGTGAAGCACGAGATCGTTACTTTAACTACTTCGGTCCTGCTAATACGAAAGTTGCTCTCAGCAATCATACCCTCGTCTTTTTAGATGCGCCTCTTCTCGTAGAGGAAGACTATCGCCGAGCTAAACTGCTCAAAGGATTTCACGAGTTACCAGCAAACGATGGCGGTTCTGTTGCTTTCATACGTTCGTTCAAGGATAACTTGATTGGTTAGTAAGGCATGAGTTGGGCTTTTGCACAGCACTCACCAGATACTGACCTCATCCCAGATAATAGACAGCCAGTCATACTCTTCACGCACATCCCACTCGCCCGTCCAGAGACTGCTACCTGCGGTCCCCTCCGAGAAAGCGGGACGATACACAGGGGAGCAGGACCAGGATACCAGAACACGCTCGGGAAGCTAACTACGGAGTTCATCTTTGAGCACATCAAGCCCTCGCTCATTTTCAGGTTGGTTTTTTTGTCCTTCCTCAAATTCCGGATACACAACCTGACATACGTCGTACACAGTGGCGATGATCGTGATTACTGTGACTATACGCACCTCAAACATGCTGCAG
Source organism: Cytidiella melzeri (assembly GCA_022592445.1). NCBI lineage: Eukaryota > Fungi > Basidiomycota > Agaricomycetes > Polyporales > Irpicaceae > Cytidiella > Cytidiella melzeri. The sequence continues at coordinate 12,663 of JABYQR010000197.1, read as the reverse complement.
GAGATAACACAAAAGCCCTGGTTGTGCGTGAAGTAACAGTGAAATCGTTCTCTCCATACAAGCACATCCGTAGTCCCGGCTTCCATCTACTATCCCTCGTGTCACCTCACAGCGTCGTCAGCCAGCCAGCTTCCTCGGTCCACACTTTCACCGACTCTCCATGTTTTCTCCCATCTCAGGCGTCCATCTATATGTCGGTGTACATCCCGCTAAGCTTGATTACGCTGGCAGCCCTCATCGTCATGACTCTCCGCCAACCGGGTTCCCCATCCACATCACTCCTACCATCTCCAAGTATGACCTACAAGGGGAGAAGGTCCCCGTCGCCATACAGAAGACAAGACCGCGAGTCCCTCATCAGTCCTGTCACTCCTACTTCACCATGGAGGATGAAGGGCCAACGGTTCCCAAGCCTCAAAGAATCGAGCAGCATAGCGCCACGACGTCCAGTGATATTTCAAACTTGGCGGATCGTATCAAACGTTCTCGTCACCTTCCTTATCGTTATTTTGCCCTCTGTTGGACTTTGGACTTGCCTCACATGGATTTCACGATGATTTCATGACTTTAATCACATACCTTGAAATTACCCAATGTATGACTGTGGACTCGTATGAGGTTCGGACTGGATTACACTGTATGGACTAGACGGAAGGACATTCGCGTATTTATGTAATGGACAAGTTTCTCTTTCTTTTCTTTTATTCTATGATGTAGTATAGGGCGTGGTAGCACTACGACATTGCAAGAATCCTTCGAAACCAGTCATGTATAGGTTCCTCCTCAGGCAGACGCAACAAGTCCATCCAGTGTAGACTGATTGCCGTTGCTTGGAATCTGGGGCGCCTGCTGGGCTTCCCTGCGACTTCCAAACAAAGCCAAAAGCTCTACATACAAAATGAGTTTGCAGGAAATGAAGAACATAACTATGAGACCGACCTTGTGCCCTCGCTTGCCGCTTTTCACGCTGTGTCTGCTTGCTTTTGATGCCAGAAAAAGCCTATGTGCCAGGTGAGCAACGTGACAGTCCAAAGATGCTTGATGCGAGCATACCTCATCTACAAGCTTCTTCTTCTTTGTTTGGATGTCTATAACCTATCGCAGAAGTACAATGATAGGTTAGGTGATGCATGAGCTGCAAGACATGGAAGTACCTTGGACTCTACGGTATTCTCAGCAATAAGCTGATAGACGTGTACAGGCTTGGTCTGGCCGATCCTACAAGAGGTCGGCATGAGGTGTCACTTGAGAAGTGTTATTCACATACCGGTTGCATCTATCAATGGCTTGAGACTCTATACCTTCTTGCCACCATCTACACAGACCATGATTATTACTACTAGTAGCCTATGACACGCGTGCTATCACTTACGGATCCATCCTGCACGATACCGTGAATTTCAGAAATTGGCGGAAAACGACATGAACCACTTACAGATAGACGTTGTTAGCGACCGTCAGGTTCAGTCCAAGAGCCCCCGCCTTGAGAGAGATGAGCATCACTTTCGGATTCTCGCCCCCATAACCGATCGATATCGGGGTGGCCCTAGTCTTGCCTTTCGCCATTCCCTTGACCTTCTTCTTGGTAGGTCTATCATCATCACCAACAATGAAGTCGTCTTCTTCCTCATCGTCGCCCACGATGAAATTTGCATCGTCATCGTCGTCAATTTCGATGACATCGCTGTCAGGGACAAAGTTGGTCGCTCTCGCGCGCTTCCGTTGCCTCTTGGGACGACCTTGAGCAGTCGGTGGAGAAATTACAGGACAGTATTCTTTGATCGGCACAGAAAATCGCTCAATGGCTTCTTGCCTCCTCCTGGCTGACATCTGGCCATCAAAGCGGACATACGAAATCCCTTCCTTGTCCAACGTCTCACCAATCTGAAACCATTAGGATAAGGAACAGACTACCTTGCTTGAAAGACGGTACTGAGACTGACCTTGTCGAGAAAGCCGGTGAACTGCGAGAACACGAGTGATTTCTCAGTGCTAGGGCTCAACCTCAACAAATGAACCAATTGATCTATCTTGGCTGATGAGCCCGCCCGTATGCCGGTCTGGTCCTCATCTTCCTCGCGACGAACAGGAGCTTGAGTCATCTCGGTTGGGGGCGCAGGTTCAACTAGATCTCCCATAGTAATTGGCCGGCGATCCTGATTTTTGGTTAACAAGGTGATGTCAAGAATGAGATGATCAAAATCATACCATTGGGCATTTAGGATCTCGCTGAATGACCTCCGCGATGCTGTTAGATGAGTTCAATAACTTGGTGGTCAGATCAATCAGCAAGGACAATACCAAGCTAGACAATAACAGTGGGCGCAGCTGGTAATGCGCGGTTCTGCCAGGACACCGAAGCATACAGGACACTCCTCGCTGTCTTCAATTGCTTGTGCAAGAAGGCCCTGTAAGCGCACTCTATCCGCTGCGGTCATGTTCATAGCAGGATCAGCGGCAGCCGCCGCATCCTCATTCTCGATGGCTAGTTTCAGTTTCTCGAGGTAGTTGGGCGGGAGAAGTCCAGGATGAAGGGCGAGTTGCCGCAAGCGAGTCAACATACTCAGGACATTCGATTGTAGCTAGACAGCAGAAGGTTATCAGCTATACGTGTTGAGGGTGATTGACTTCCTTACAACGGCGGAGAAGGCACTGCCATGTCGCGTCAACAGATTGTCAATCCGCTCCTTGGACAAACTCTCTACAGCATCATACAGCTCCTGGATCTGGAGTTAGCTGCAATCAAGAATACGTGGGAGGGGAGTCACTTACCCTGGCTTCCTCGGAAAGAGTGACAGTGAAGATAGTATGATCGACTGGGGGTAATGGAACGAGGTGGTTGCCATTCTTGTCTTGCATCTTTGACCGGTCAATACAAAGCTGCACATAGTCGGGTCGACAAAGCCTCACCTCTTTCTTCCGGTGAAGGCAAGCCTGACTCATAATGCCCTGTGATCTTATGAGAGGAAGACACCAGGTCCACAGATCGCAGGCATACCCGAAGTAATTCTGCGCCTTCAGGCGTGCCATCTTGGAGCGGCCGCAATAACATCCTCTTGAAGAATTCCTCGTTGTCGAGGGGCCGACAGATTTGAAGGAAGGTAAGAATCGAGCCGAGATCCTGCGCAAAGATGAGAATTCATCACACGTAAGTCAGAAAGGTGCCACATCAATACCTTCGGCGAATTGATCTATCGTGCAAATGTCGCAAGTGAGTAACACGAATCTTGTTGCTGTCCGTTGGTACTTACGATAGGAGTTCCAGTCAGTACCCAGCGGCGCTGCGCACTGAGCGCATAGCATGCTTTCGCCATCTTAGTCTTTGGATTACGTATATTGTGCCCTTCATCGAGGATGATCCGCTATATGTATCATGTCAGCCTCCTCACACCGCACGCACTGGTTACACCCACCTTCCAGTTGACCTCGAACAATGCCCTATCGCTAGTCTTGCGTTTCTTGCTACCCACGGCCGCCGAACCACCGGAATTTTCGTGCTCTTTGGTGACTGTTTGGTACGTAGTAATGACAACGTCGTACTTCTGCAGGTTTGATGCAGACATGTTGCGCCCAGGTCCGTAGTACACGCAGTAAGACAATACACCTGGCTTCACATGATCTTGTATCTGTTTCTCCCAGTTCGACAGGACAGAGAGTGGCACAACTTGGTACGATGAGCGTGGCGCAGAGCAGGTGAGTACAGAGCAGATACTTACCGACTAGGTTAGATTTAGCGAAGTCCGTCGGTACGTCGTCCTTCGTTGTCAGCATCAGGGCTAACATCGTTAGAGTTTTGCCCTGCAGCGCTCGGGATCAGCTCCCAATTAATCGGAGCATGTACGACCACGTACAAGACCCATGCTATCTGCACATAGTGCACCTCTTCCTAAGACCGGCGGTGCAGACTGGGGTGTTTTGGTAGCCACTAACAACCATTCCATTGAGGTCCTGATCGTATACTAGAGCAACTGCGCTGTGACACTCACGATTGAAGTAGAAGCTCTGTCGTCCGATTAGATCCTGATCGCTACATTTGGTGATACGCTCGACATACCTTTCCTCCAGCTTTCCTAAACTGCCAAAACTGCACAGGTTTGTCCTTCTCATTCTGAGGGAGCTGAGGGTACTCTCTGTCTATCGCCCACTGTAATGCTTGTTTCTGATACGACAGTCAGGCCAGACGCATGACCATCAACAGACCACGCTACTGACCTGATGCTTCAGCAAATCGACCTGAAGCTCTCCGTCCTTTCCAGGCGGCGAAGGATGTTCCGGTAGATCGAGGGCATCATCTACCGAACACAACGTATCCAGGAGAGACGTTCGCCGACCTTCGTTATCAACTTTCTCGAGGTTGTTCAAAATCTGCCGCAGTTCCTCTGCCTTGGCCAGCGCTTCTTGCCTCTGCCGCTGAGCTTCCTCCTGAGCCGCAACCTGAGCTGCAGTGAGTTTCGGAAGACCAGCACGCTGGCTAGAGCTTGGCCCAGCTTGCGAGAAACTATACGCCTGGCCACCTTGAAAGGAGCTGTACGCCTGGCCGCCTTGGGAGTAGGCAGCATGTGCGGGCGCAGAAGGAGCAGGGACCTGTTGGTGAGCCTTGGAAGCGGAAGCGGCTGGTGCGACTTTAAGCGGTGCGAATCCCCGTTGACCTGGTGTTGCCCAGATCAGCTTCGGCTCGAGGATCGCCCGTTTATCGAAAGGCGCATATATTTTGATGTTCCTACGTAGATCAGTCAGTATACTGCAAATTGAAGAAGGCATTTTTCGTACATGGCAAGCGAATACTGAAAGCCGGTGACTATGATTTATGCTGTCAACTTGGAGTCTCACAGCCCAGCATCTAGGTACTCACTGTTGCCTTCTAGCATAGCACCTTCCACGGTAACTTCTTTACGGTCCATGAGGGGCGCGAGCTTGGCTGCAATCTGTCGGGGTATATGTCCGACTTGCGTCCTGCTGATGTTCTCAATCTTGATTGCATTCCTGCATGAAGCATTGAGACGAAGGGCAACAGCAACAAATACGAGTAAAACCCCTACCTATCGTATTTGTTCTGAGGGTCGCGAACGATGTTAACTTCCTCGCCTTCTCCCACCAGCCCTACCCCGCAAAAGATCAATTACCCAAGTGAAACATGCCACTACTGCGAACAAAAAACGACCCATACCTTTGTAGTACTGTATCCCAACAATACTTGTCCTCAGCGTACAATACAACTCATCAATTGGCTGGTCGTCTGGTACGACCTCCTCAACCTCATCCTCCACCACGATCGCCTGAGTCGAGTTTCTAATCTGAGTCGCCGGCTGCGTACTCGCCGAGGCCTGGGGCTCAGCCCGAACATGGGACTGACTGGGCTGCGGCGCAGACGACTGCGAGCCAAAAGTCGCCTCAAACGCCGCCTTGCGTTTCTTCTGGCTCGGTCCAGGTCCAGAAGCCGAGGAGGAAGACACTGACGCACCAATGGGAGCGGCTGGACCCTTCGCACTGACTGGAACGTCTCGGTGGTCGACGCGACGCAGACCTGTGGCAATCCGCACACGAGACTGATCTTCTGACCTTTTTCGAGTCACATATTTTCAGTAGCAATTCTACTTTGTACCCCTGAATACCAACGGACGAGAGACCAAGCTCACCGCAAGACCGCGAATCCCGGGATATTCTCAACCCCCGTAACAGCCAATCTCGCAAGAATATCCGGCGTGACGCAACCCCTACACAAAACAATACCACACGAGTACATCAGTCATGGTGTTCAAGAGCATCGTCGCAACTCAGGACGAAGGCAGACAAAAACCAGCAGAATCTGGGACATACCAATGTCTCCATTCTACCGTCTCACCAAAATTTGTCTTATTCACTGCGCCGTACCGTAACACGCCGAGCTCTATAGGTGTGCCCCTGCATGGCGGCGCACCGTGACAGGTCGCTTTGCTACTTTTGCTATACTGTGATCAATGTCAAAAATGACTCCATGCACAAAAACCAATGTCACACAGCATACCTCTAACAAATGCGAAGTGGCCATGATTGTCCAGAGCCACGCGAGTCCTTCAAGGCGAGTCGACGACCCTGCCAGTGAGAAAGAAGCACTGGCAAAGACGCGTCGAGAGCGCTTCCCTGAGTCGCGAAAGGCAAAGTAGTCACGTGATCGAGTTTAAATGAGGAATCGCTCAGCGCTCATCGCAAGATCATGCAGCGTATTATTTGCCTTCAATTTCTGTGTAGAATAATCTAGAGTCGCCATCCAAAGAATCAAGACAAGAAGCGTCGCGAAACGCGTGAAGGATGTACACGAGACGAGAGTCCGATTTTCGTGTGCTTTGCCATTGCTAACACTCTTCTAGACCATCCACACACCCAAAAAATTACTGCCCGTGTCAAGAAATACGTATTTTACAATTCCTGAAGTGAAGATGTTAGTTGACATGAGTGAGAAGACCTAGAGGCAACACTCACGATGAGGTTCAGGTTACCAGAGACGAGCCTATTCTCCAAGATACAACCGTCAGGAATATCAATGCGTTGGCCCTCGTTGGCGACGACTACACAACAATGTCAGTAGCCACACGATGCAGACAAGTTGATCGCACGTACTAATTACTGTGCCACGAAGGGTGACGTTGCGACCGAAGTAGACATCACCGGTGATGGTCAAGTGGTCAAGTTCAATGATCTTAGGGATCTTCTTGAATCGCTTCTGGAACTGGGCAATCTTTTTGAAGTGGTCACCGAGCTTGATGACAGGTGTTGACTCAAACATCCTCTGCTCGTTAATGACAAGCTGTCCATGTTGAATGCGGTAGATGTCAGACTTGATGAGAAGCAAGTCGGAGCAAGCCTTGACGGGCAAGAACCGGCTTCGTGGAACATTCACACCATGCCCGTTCTTGAAGAACTGGATAGCGTCACCAGCGGCGGTCTCGAGCTGGAGAACAGCCTGGCCGTCGTCAGTCGTCTTGGGGTTGACGATAATGTCCAGTTCCATCTCGCCGGCTTCCATGATGCGCTTCAGAGCTGTAATCAATGACGTCATCAGTAGGATATTACACGGCAAAAAATCCCCGCATACCTTTTAAATTCACCCACAAGTTGTTAGTGTTGAAGATTTTGAACTTGCGGACAGACTTGAAGTCCTCGATGTGCTCGTTGGGCACCTGCGCGACCTCGAGCAGACGAATGCTGCCATCGTAGTCAATGAGTGTACCACCCTTGACGTCTGCCTTTGTCTTGTCCGTGACCTCCATGATGAATTCAGCCTGCGATTCGACCATGTGTTCAAGGATGCTTTCATCGACACTGCGCAATGTCTGAGATCATGATCGATGGGGCTCTATCACTAAAAAACTCACACAGCGCCCAGGTTGTCCGAGTTAGACACGAAAAGGTATTCCTTGCCCTCAGCCAAAAGCTGGTCAAGGACTCGTGACTGGTACAGGGCGTTGTACAAGTCACCGTGACCCGGGGGGTACCAGTTCTTCTTATCGTCATCGGCGCTCTTGGGGCACGGGAGAAGAGACTCCTTGTAGATACGAGGGTACCGCGATTGGTTGAAAGTCGTGATACGCAGCTGCTGGTTGGCGTACTTCTTGATAATGCGGAGAGTGTCCTCGTGTGTGTTGAAGGAGGTCATGAGAATGAGGGGGACGTCGACGCGGTTGGTGGTGTTCAGGTGCTCGATCTGACGAACGGTGAGATCGAGGAAGGTCATGTCGTCCTTGACCTCGAGGGCACTCTTCGCGCCAGTCATACCCATGGAGGTTCCGAGACCGCCGTTGACCTTGAGGACGGCCAGTTTCTCGAGATTCTTGGGCTTGCCCGCAGGGAGCTTAGAGTACGGCACGATCTGGTCCTCGCTAGGAGACTTAATGTGGTCCCAGACGCTGAGGACGCGTTGTATGAGTGTCATAAAGCAGTTGAGTAGCAGAGAACGCACATCTCTTGCGCGTTGGCACGCTTGGCGAGGTAGCGGGTGAAAAGGTAGAAGAAGGATTGCATCTCGGTGTCGAATGCCTGGGGATCATGATTAGGACGACGCGTAGAGAGGTTGAGGAGGGTCACGGTACCTTCTTTGTCTGGGGGTCGCTGACACTCCTGACGAGGTTGGAGATCTCGTTGCGCATGGCTTTCGCGGCGACGCCGGTGGTGGCGGTCTTGAAGTCCATCTGACTCTGTCCGCGTACACGGGCGGACTCGCTACGGGGCATGAGTGAGTCCATGACTGGAGGGCTGTGTGGGGGTGAGCTCGAGATCGCGGAGGGAGAGGTGTGGGACGGACAGACCTTGTGTGGTTTATGTGGACAGGCTTTGTGGTGGTGGTGGAGATGAGGGGAGGGGAGGAAGGGGTGGTTTGGGGCAGAGGACGAGGGCGATGGTGACGTTTATATATTTCCAGGTCCTCTGCTCTAACGGACAAATCCGAAGCGGGCTCCTCCTCTTGAATAACCTCACAGATCGATTTGCGACCACCATCCCACCCGCGTCTCACACCTTGATCTGCCGGTCCGACCGCCAACGTCGTCTGGTACACAGCAGCCGACACCGACGACGACGACAGCGGCGACGAGCAGGTCGACACCGACGACGACGATGTCGAGCTCACTCTACCCCTCTGCCACGACAAACGTGCGTGCATGCACCGTCGTCTCTCGAACTGGACGTTGCTGTTCGCGGAGACTTAGTGGATCGATGCTGGGGGCCTCTGAGACTGTCCCCGGCCAGCCAATTGCTTCCTATTCTCGCCAAAGACGTTCGTAGCAGATGACAGATCTGCGCACGCCCAAGTTGAACGCAGGAACAGGTCGCTATCGCAGGAGTAAGCCCGAATATCCTCCCTCGCCTCTCAACGTCCATCTATCTTATATGTCCGGCCTCATGCAGCCCATCAGCCTCCTCGCGTCAGCCTTGGGTCTGATTCAGGTTAAAACCCATCGGGAGACCAGCTTTTCAAGCGCTCCAATAGCGTTTGACCTGCATGAGAACCAACAGCGTTCAGTTGCCACCCGTCCGTTGCAAGCAATCCAGTGGCCACTCAAATCTTTCGACAACCCACTCCTCATGGTCTACAAAGCACACCTTGGAACCGAGACACGCAACGAGTCCGCCGGAATTTCTGCTCGTAGCAACAAGGCCATCTCTTCCCGTCAGGATAAGCGCGAAAATTAAATACCCGAACCGCCTCGTGTCGAGGCGGGGTTTCTCTCCGTGTGTAGGTGTTTGCAAGGTAGAAAGTACAGTACTGTTATAATACTATCATCCTGTCTGCATGGAACACTGAGCGGGCTCTAGAACATGTCCGTAAGGTATGTAAGTATCTCCCGCTACCCCACCCACGCCTGACAAGCCCCAGTACTTACAGTGCACACTCGACTTTGCCATGATCAAACGTCCAGATTGACACGGACGCCCAGGTCCAGGGCCAGGGACGTGACTGTTTGCTCACATGTTGTAACTGCCAGTGTCTGTTCCACGTCGATGTTGACTGCCCTTGTGTACTTCATCGTATTGGGCACAACATATGTGCGGGTGGCAAGCAAAAGTGACAACACGCTTCGGTGCCGCTAAGCTGCTTCTGAGTCCTGACATGTACAGAGAGCCCGAGACTCTACCACTTTTCTGACACGGTCTGGCCTTCACCGCCACAAAGTCCTGTCAATGCCTTGCCCCCATCCTCTGCCCATTTTCTCGCGTTCTGTCCATCTGTCCAGTCGTACACAAAATGTAAGCACATCCCGAGTGATAGTGTTCGGCCTTTGTGTTCGGCCGTGCAGCCTGGACCCACAAGGAAGACAAGTAAATTCTTAGTGCATAAGCCGTAAACCTAGACAAGTACAGCCCGTCAAAGGAAATGTGTGTAGCGTCGAACTTCTGGTAGGATCCACCAATCACAAAAACCACCATGCCACCGCAAGGAATAAAGTCACAGGTAGCCACGCAACCGCAACGACATCACCCAAGAACGCCCGCAGCAGCCCTGTTCGCCTCCCCCCCTTGCCCACCACATGTGTCCCACCCTTTCCACAGCACCCATACAGCAGGTCCCGCACAGAAGAGAAATCCGCTACGAGCTTCTGTCCGCCCACGTTGAATCTGAGTTTCAGAGGCGAAGGGTACGTGTTCTTCCTTTTCGCTGTGACGACGATTCCTGGGGTTGGCGGGGGAAGCATGAAGTCGGCTTCCCCCGTCACATCTGGCTCGTCGTCGTAGGTGCGCAGGACTTGGGAGGCAGATGGAGAGTGGTCTGGAGATTGTAGTACGCTTGAACGGACTTGTTCCATGTCGACAGATGGTGATAGGGTTCTTCTCAAAGTCAGAAGTGCGAGTATGGAAGATTTCTGGAAACTGGATGCATGTACATGGAAGACGTGGTAGGCAAGGAGGACAAGGAGGCTGACAGCACCCAAAGAGCCGTATATGAAGATGTAGGTGCCTAGTTGATCGGGTAGGAAGCATGGAACATCGGAAATGGTAGGTCCCGAAGGTGATGCTGACGACGGGGGTACGAGGGAGAGCAGCTGATAGCCTGGTCGGCGGATGCCCATCGCCATCGAGAACGACTTTACAGATACCTCTTTCACGGAATGGAGTTCGGAGAGCGGAATGTCGTCTGAAGGGCGAATGGGGTGGCGGACTTCGCAGTAATCATGGTCATCCCCGCTATGGACAAATCAGCAATTGGTTACATGCAGTTGAGGAAAGTTTTGACTGACCTGAAGATAACGGAAGGACGGATGCCTTCCAAGAGCATGTTTGAGACCAAATAATCAAGAGTGTTCTGATAGCCATATCCGCTACCCTCGCGAATCGTCCCATGTTCTCTCAGTGGTCCACAGGACATATCTCGGGGACGAAAGAGCGGAATGTGGGTCAAGAGTACCGTAGGATGCCTTTCTGAATCTGCATAACCATAAGCTGACATGTGTGTAGCAATGCAAGGATGACAACTTACGTACGACCTCTGCTGATTGCTGCGCAAACGCAATAGGGCCATTGGGGTTGGCGGCAGTCCAACGAGGAAAGGACATGCCAGACACCACCCGTTTCCGTTCCTCTTCTACCAGCCCGGGCGCATCTAGCAAGACAAGGGTGTGGTTCGCGATTTTAAGTCGTTGCTGCAGAGGCCCGAAGTGTGAGAGCCACCGATCCCGGGCGAATTTTGACCATTCGTCGGATGAGCCTATACTACGTCCATCGTCTCAGTTTATAGCAACGGTATGAACTGCTCGCTTACCCAACATCGTGATTACCGGTGAGGTAGTAGACTGGGGTAGATTCATCTATAGCAAACATGTCCTTGGTTCTGCGCAGGTATGATTCATACCTAGCCAAACCCTTGAGGAATGAGAGACACAATAGTAGCGTGAAGAAACGCACTCGTCGTCAGACATGGCATATCGTCCGCCGTCCATCATGTCACCAAGAAAAATTATGACATCTGGATGCAACTGCTTTGTAGCCCACCAGCTCTTCCGCATGTTCAAGTCAACCATACGCTGGCTCAGCCACATCAGCCATGCCGGTCTATCTGGGTACGACCGATGGTCCAGAACTTGTGTGTCGGCAATGAGCAAAACGTGAGTCGGTGCATGGTATGCGTGCTGTTGCAGAAGATAAGTTTACTCGTCAGCGAGACGAGAGTGGAATGCGTACTGGGTCAGTTTCTACTGGGTCGTTCCGTGGGATCACCGGCCAAGGACATTGGGAGACCTGGTATGAGAAGGCCGCTAGCTCATACCAAAGAATTGCTACGATCCAAACGACGCGTAGAAAGTTGACGAGACTACAGGTATTCATGGTGAATCGTGTAGAGTCACATTGGGTGCTGAGACCTACGGCGCAGTACTAGTGGCTGGTACGGTGATGGTCTTGGCCGCTTCTCCTGTTCCGCCGTCGGCATCCCAGGCGGGGAGATTCCCTCGCCCGCCTCACGAACGTTCACTTCGAATTCCAGCGGACAGCAGGAAGCGATTCTGAATCATGTCTGTCACCGTTCTTCAAGATGACAGCGGACCCAACATCTAGACATTACGGTAGTGTACACGGCCGGCCGACGTTGCGCAATGCGCGCTTCTTGCCTGAGGAGGTCTTCATAGCTAGTATCTCTATCCGCTATGCATGCCCTACTGTGCATGTACATGTACACTGCACATCAGGCTTTGTTATAATGTTATTACTAGCATAAACCCGTGCGCCGCTCGGGGAGTCCGATTTTGGTAGAAGTTGTAGTATGGCTCTCAGATATCCTACCAGTAGACTAGTCTCGGAACCAGCCGTTTGCGATACCTGTTTTGGAAAGCGGAGTTCGAAAAAGACAAAAAACGAGGTATGCAAACGTCTGGTGAATTCGGTCAGTGGCGGGTGGCAAAATGGTCTTTCCAGGGAATATTGTGCGCCGCAGGCGGGAGAAAAGTGCCAGGGCATTTCCGGCCACCTTTCAGGGTCGCCGCCAGGGGAAATAGACCCAGAGGAATGGCACGCATCGATATCTTGATGTTTGCCTCGTGTTGATCTTCATCAACCGACGCTTCGTTATTTTGGTAAGATAGGCCCAGTACACTCTCCGCTACTTCTGTCACAGTGTGACAATCACGTGGAGGGGCTTCGGCAGGCGTCGGCAGGCGCTTTTAGCTAGTTATCGAGAAATAGTAGTAAGTTATGTCATTC